>ML283851.1:8097-82016 GCA_005239495.1 Nicotiana undulata | reverse complement strand
TTTTTCCCCCCCCCCCCCCCCACCCACTCCCCTTTGATTAAATGTTTTTAAGTTTTATGTTCTAAAATCCTAAAAAGCTAAAAACTAATGTTGTGTATCCTTCATTCTTGAACAAAATTTGTTTTGTGTTTTGATTCCTGGCCGGCTGAAAGCCAAGGCCAGAAATTGCTAAGTACTTTCTTGTTTGGGTGATACTCACAATACTGTTGGATTTCCTTCATCCTTGTTTCACCTTAACTGGTGAGTTATCCTACCTCTGTCATTTCATTTTGATTATACGTTTAATGACTTACTTCAACTAGCCTATGCTATCCTAAATGTTGTTATGTTGTGGTTTGAGATATGCTTAAACTTATATTGAGTTGATTAGTTAGATTCTGCTTAAACTCTATGTCTTTGATAACCATCTCTTGAAGTTAAGCTTGTTATGAACATGCTTGTAAACATGCTCTCATACATTTTTATGTGGATTAGTTAACCATGTACATGTGTATGCATTAACAGAACTACAAGTCTATTATAATGTGTCATGTTTGACTTTGTTCTTATTATATGACACCTCTAGTAACTGCCCTAATCAGTTTTTTAACGTGTCATGATCTAGTGCTAATTAATGTAATTCCTTCCTATGACACTAGTTGCTGCACTTAGTCAAATATGGATCCTTTGCTATCACTATGAATCCGCTTTATAACTTGTCTTGTTAGCATATGACCGAATTTAATTCCTAAAACTTGATTAAGTCTGACTAGGTTAAATAATGTCTACTATTTATTGGTATATGTTCAATATGTGTTCTGTCTTTCAGTGGATCCCTTAATTTCATTCTACTCCTCTACTATTTGTTCCTTCTGAATTCTTATTCTTAGCCGGCTGAAAGTCAAGGTTACTTAGGTTATGTCTCTTTGACCTCCCTAATGTGAGCACTGCTCAGTGTTTATGTTAGACCATTGTGAACTTTGACACACTAGGGTCTAGTCCCTAGTCTTTCCTTGAATTGTTTCTGATCAATCTCTCTAGTGTGAGCACAGCCTTGGGTTCGTGAAGCCCTTGGGAACTGTGACACACTAGGGACTTGGATTCTGTATGCTCAACCTTGATATATGGGTGAATCACTCAACAATTGGTTATTTTGTATCTATGAACATGAATTATTGAGCTGTTATGAAAGGCTTGGTTTGTCCAGGTGTATTTGGGCTTGCTGTAGGCTCCCTATAGTTATACTTATTATGTATTTTAATACATTAAATTCTAGTCTGTAATAATTATTAGTAATAACAATTCTGGGGTGTTTGTGAAATTGGGAAGGGGTTCTTTTTTTACATCTGCAATAAAGTTGGGTAGAAATCCTGCCTATAGGTTGAATAATATGTTATTATATGTGTTATGTTAGAAACATGTATATAGGTATTTTTTCATGTTCACTCATCATCTACGGCCAGCCCTACCTATAGGCTCAATGCTTGGTTTAATTATGTTCTGCTTTTGCTTGTTAGAGACCATGCTTATAGGAAATTTTGTGATCCAATATGTGTGAAAATGCATGTTTATGTATTGTTCTGATCAAATTGTAGAAATCATGCCTATAGGATCTAAAACTGTATCAAATTGTAGAAATCACACCTATAAGACCTAAAACTGGATCAAATTTTAGAAATCATGCCTATAGGATCTAAAACTGGATCATATTGTAGAATGCATGCCTTGTTCATACCCAATTTTTCCCCGAATTATTTTTCAAACTTGCATATATACCTTCAAAATCACTCTTTATAATAATTGGTATTTCTCCATAATGTTTCATATTTTTATCGAATTATTTTCTTGTTTACTAAATATTTCATATTCAATAATTATTCACAAATTGTGTTATAATAATTTCAAGACATTTTCCTGCTCAATATATTATTCACAATCCTATTTAATTCCATTAAGGTTTAATTTTTTCACAAATTAGCCAATATTGGCATTATTTAGCTAATTACAACAATTTTTGCATTTATAGCACGATTGTACATTTTATACCATTTTAAAATCAATAACTAATCATTTTATATTTTTTTATTTAGTTAATCACCTTAATTTCATTTATTTAGTCTTAATCTCATTTTACACAATTATTAGCTATTTTTATTAATTAATTATCTTATTTTAAGGGTATTTAACGTTTAGCCCCATTTATTTAAATTATAGCCATTTTTATAAACCCAACCCACCTGACCTTTAACCCATTTTCTACCCAGCCCAAAACCCATCACTACCCGGCCCAACCACACAACTGATCTGAGTCGTTGATCAAATTAGATCAACGGTCCGAATCAGTGTTACAATAATTAAATCCCCAATTACCCCTCTCTGACCTCTCATTTCCTCACCTCTCATTCTCTCTCTATCTCTCTTTGGTTCTCTCTAGTTCTCTCTAGATCCTTCCCTTTGCTTCCCTCTTCCGACGAAGTCTGTTCATCTTCTCCGGCTGGTTAACTATGGCTCATCATCATCTCCTGGTTATTTGTTCACCTTGCACCGGTCCAGTGACACCCTAAGGCCCTCATGTAAACCTGGAGCGGTTCACTCACCTCTCATGGTCCCTCATGCCACTTCCAGCCATCTCCGTCTGTCTGAGTAAGAGCTACGACCTTTTCTGGCTAACGTCGACGACATCTTTGAGGTTTTTCTTGTTTCTCTGGGTTCCACGAAAACCTAACTCATGATATCTCTTCGATTTCTTCTAGATCAGCCTTAGATCTATGTATATTACGAAGCTTTTTACATATTTTTCTCTGGAAAAAACCTTTCTACTTTAAACGATCTTTCGTCTTCAAATTAGTGTTTCATAACCCCTTTTTAAAAATAATTTTTACTTATATTTTTAATGTCATCCTATGATTCTTTCTATTATTCAACGATTTATTCGAAGTTTCTTTTAATTTAACTTACTTTACTGAAAACCCTAGCTTTGCCCTAAATTTTGAGTCCATCTGTAACTAATATGTTTGTTTAAATGCACGAACCCCTTATCTCTCATAAATGATTAAGCTTCTCTATGATTTTATCCTATTATTGCTATTAGGTTTTCTGATTAGGTTCTTTGTGTTCTTATCATGTTCAAACATTACTGCTTTGTCTCTAAACTTGTGTGATTTTGCTATTGTAGTCACTAGGGTTTCCAACTCTCTAATTCCTATGGTTTGTCTGAATGTGTTCTAGCCTCGAATATGTGGTGCTTTTGCTTGCCTTTCCTAATTGATTGTATTCTTGTTCGAATCCCTAACTCTCTAAAACTTTACCTTGCTTGCATCTCTGATCTTGAGATAGCTCTTTAATTAAGGTTGGTTTCTCCTTGAATCTATAATTTGTGCATACAATCCGTATTGTTTTGAATGATCCCCTTGTTTATGAGATACTTTCCTTAGATGAGAATGATTCCTTGTGATTTCAGTCCCCATCCGTGATTCTTTGACCAATTTTCAAAATTGACTTATGCTTTTTAACATATAAGTGCACTCAATATGTATTTTCCTTATTTAGATAATATGTACTTCACCTTATTACATGCCACATTCTTTACTACCCTATTATGGTATAATCAGTCTTCTAGGTGATTCTTTCCTTATTTAGCAGAATTTACACACGTTTGAATCATGACTCCTTGATTGAAGGGAGTCCAGACCTCTGGTTGATTTAATTGATGAAGTCTCTATAATTGTGCTACTCTATACTCATTTTGAAAGACTATATATACACTCTTCTCATTCATCTTTAAGACAACAGAGACACGAACAATACACTGTTCAAAAAGCTCTCTTTCACAACAAAGAATTTTCACTCTCTCTTCTGTGCTACTTGCTATTTACTTTGAGTGAGTCGGCTGTAAGCCAAGGCTGACTACTGTGCCTCCTATCTCTGTTTGCATTACTGCTTTCATCATCATACTGGTATGTCCTTATTTAAGCTTCAGTCTTCCAAACCAATATGTTTCTATTCATGGTTTAGTTCTTTGTATTTCTGATATGTTTCTACTTGTGTTTCTGTTTTTCTACATGCAACTAGAGTTCTGAATCTCTTTTACATGCCTACTGACACTTTACCTTGCATGCTCAATGTGTCTCTCTGTACTTAGCCTCAAATATTTATATGTATCTCCATGCTTATGACTAATATGTTAACTCAGTCATGATGTTAGTTGTTATGTTGATATATTGCTCTAATTTGACACTTAGTCATATCCCTGAACCCTTACAAACCCCCTTTTCTTTTATTATGTGTTTATGTGTAAAGCTGTCTGCTTCACAGGCTGTGTACTTGTCCCTCAAACCTCTCACCCCTGTTTGTGATTGCTGGACCACCCTGGGTCCCTTATGTGATGGTGATTTTGTTTATTTCATTTTGCAAACTGTTTTTCAACAATTGAATCCTTATTCTGAAAAGTTGATCTCTATTAAAAGTCCCTCTTCTTTTCAAACTAATTTTCAACCAAGTTTTACTTAAACTTCCTATATTATGAGCACATCTCACTCTACTCCTAGTTTCTTAAGTTCAGCCCCCTTTGTGTGAGCGTTGCTTTGGGGACCATTTGAGTACCCACTGAACTCTGACACACAAAGTTGGCATTCCTACACTGCACTTACTCATTCTTGGATAGGTTACCTGGGTGTGAGAACTGCCTGGGATTAGGGGTGTACAAATGAAACCGATAAATCGCACCAACCCGATAATCCAAGTCAAATCGAGAAAAAAAACCCTACTATGGTTTGGTGTTGAGAAAAAAAAAACCGACCACATTTGGTTTGGTTTTAACTAAAAAAGTCAAACCGAACCAAACCAACCCGACATTATATGTATAGAAGTTTTAAATATATTTAATGCATAAAAATATTTATGATAGTGTGTAGTTTATAAATATTTCTTAAGCCTTTTCATAGTTTTATCTTTTAACGTATTATTTCAAGCTTGGACTTATAATTTTTGGATGCTCCAATAAGTTTTACAGTACATAAATGTTAGTAACTCAAATAGATCTTAAACCAAATTCAAATCAATACTAATGCTAATTAAAGAAATTCAATTCGATTGTACTATGAATGAAAATAGTGTTGGATATCTATTTTTTAGTTTTCCCATTGTTTAGATAAAATGTATAACTTATTTTTCTTTTTGTGGTTAGTCATGTAAATATAGTACTTATTAGTCATAATTTTAAATTATGTTTGTTTACATTATGGCTTATTAATAATATTTATTTTATGCGATTTTATTGTCTTTATTGTTGAATATTTTAGTACAATGCCATGACTCATCTCATATTTATGTTATTTTATGGAAAACACCTTATATAATTCTGTCTTACTAGGATTAAAGAAATATGCAGAACACAAATTTTACATTTTGTGCTATGAAGACTTTATGAAAAAACCCGAAAAACCGAAAAACCCGAGAAAAATCGAGATTAAAAAATCCGACTTTTATTGGTTTGGTTTAGTATTTAATTTTAATAATCTGATACAATTGGTTTGGTTAGGTAATTATAAAATCCGAACCAACCCGACCTATGTACACCCCTACCTGGGATCCTCTGAGGTCCTTAGGAACTCTGACACACCCGGGTTTTGAAAGGCCATGGCAAATGGCATTAAGGACTTGGAGACTTGGGCCTATTGGTAGGCTCCCTATAGTGTAACTTCTTAATTTTCTTATATATGTAATTCGTGCAATACTTGTCTGTAATAACTAATTGTTAAAACGATTCTGGGGCAGGATAGTGAAATGAGTGGTGAATATGCATGCTATAGTGTAAGTATAGGTAGAAATCATGCCTGTAGGTTTACTTTTCCTATATGCGCAATAGTCACCATGCTTAGGATAACATGTCCCTCATGTATTAGATACCATGATAATTAGGTTTATTTCTTTTAGCATCTCATCATACTTATATCTACTTCGAAATCATGTCCATAGGACAAAATAACAACAAAAGTGGTTGTTACAATATTACTGCTTCAGCATTCTCATAATTGCATCACCTAGAAATCCTGCTTTGCTAGGCTAAATAATAATACTACCCACTATCAATCTTGCATTTAGAAATCATGTCCCTTAGAATATTATTTTCGGCATGTTACTTATGATAAAAATCCTGTGTTAAAAAAATAAACTTTGCATCATTGCATACACTACTACGAACGCCTAGAAAAATCATGTATTAGGTTCAACAATCTAACACAGAATCGGATTTTCTGTGAAACTACTACGTTCTGCTTTAAGTAAAAATTTTGTTAACAAATAGATATTTTCTGACGCTGAAACGCATCTGCATTTAGAACATCATGTGTAGGTTTCGCATCATTATGTACCTTGTTTGCATTCAGATACCATGCCTTTTAGGATTGCATTCATACTTGTCTAACACCCACCCCCTTAGCCTGGTTAAAGATTAAAACATACTCACCCCGCTTAACAACTATTTTTCTAAACTTGAAACTAAAATAGCATAACTGGAGCAGTTTTGGTACCCCTAGGCAAGCCTTATGTTTTGAACTTGTTAAAATTGGAAACCTATTCCTTTATGTGTACTGTTTGGCTAACAACTGGTTAGAATAAGTATTTAGAAACTGGTACAATTATTTCTCTAAAATCTGTAATAAACTAACTCGCTACTGTATTCTCGCCTAGATATCATGCATTAGGATCTGAAGTTAAAAGACCTTATTTGTGTTTGAGTCGTGCTGATATGTGCATAACTTGTGGAGGAATATCTGAGCCTCATATTTGTTTCTATGTGTTTTTTCCCATATTTGTAGTCCTAATTGGCTTTTCTTGTCGTTTAGAATTTTGTCCTTTAAACCTAGGGGTTCAACCTAGTACTTCCTTTTTAGGACTGAGAGGATGGGACGAGTAATAGCACACAATAGAGTTCGTGACCAATGCATGTTTTAAAATACCTTCACAAGGTGGGAAAAGGTTGAATATGGATATGATGATCGGTCGCTAATACCACGTGTAGCCCCTCTTTCAGGGGTGATATACCGGGTATTGCATTGATGTGATCCATGTTGCTTCGAACCTAGGATATTTCTTATATCAAATGTTTTATTTAATTCTTTCAAAATTTAGTAACTTCAATGCTTATTTGAAATCCCCTCTTATTTGAGCCATTACTTGCTACTTGCTTATTGTACAAATTCACGAAAACTATTTGGCCGGTAACCATATTTGTGGATCCTGAGGGGTGCCTAATACCTTCCCCATGGGATAATTTCAAGCCCTTACCCAATCTCTGGTAATGCAAACTAGTCTCATGAGTTAATAACTCTAGGTGCCCTAACACACCTTAAAAATTGTTAGGTGGTGACTCTTCTTTTAACCCTCTTCCTTTAAAAGGAGTTGTCAGAATGTCATAAACCTGATCTCCGCTTAAGGGAAAAAGGGGGCGCGACAGCATGGCGACTCAGCTGGGGAAATATCTAGCCTTTTACCATTACAAATTGTTCCGTGAATTTGTACCTTTAATTTGTTTAATACTCACATTTTTTTTCTCTTTTGTTACATACCATTAATTTTTTACTTCTTTCAAGTATTTATTTCACATGAACAAAATCGAAATGTCTCTTTGTTTTATTTTTGTACTTACTTTCAATCATAACTGTTGTATTTACCGCTTTCCTTAACGTGCAAATACATGACTATATGTTTAAATGCTTATTTATTGCATATGATTCTCAACATTCATACTCCACTCGTGCCAAACCAAATACTATAGCAACACTTACAATGAGTGGTTGCGCTCTTCCTATATTATCTAAGAGTCTTAGTAAAGGGATCGGGGGGATTTACAGAAGGTATGCAGTCAGAGTTGGAGAAAGGAAGTGAAAGGAGGAACAAGGATCTTCTATTACCCCTTAAATTCGGAAAGACATATTTGCGGTAAAACTAGTCGATCAGCGTTGCAGTCGACAGTTCCGTGCCTTCCCCCTTGAGTTGTCCGCTCAAGGGTACCAGTCTAAAGCCCCATAGAAACCTTACTCTGTTATATTGTTGCATGCATCATGGTCAAACATAGCCAGGTTAACGTGTTGTCCGCACAATAGCCTTTAAGATAGCCTTGTCCAAAGTCCATTGGGTTTCCCTAAAACCCAAACGGACACCCTCACGCTCTGTGCATTTATTTGGAGAACTAAATGCTTCCTGCTAATTATTGGTGTTAAATAGTCGAGTCTGGTGGGGGTAAGGGCCTAACCTTATTTGCTTTGCAGAAATATGAGGCACGAAGTCCCCAGATTTGGCATGGTCTCCAACATCCGCCCAAAATTTCTATGTTGGTGGGAAGATATGCAAAACGCTCGTCAAGAACATCTAGCCAGAACATATTTACTGCTGGGACTTCGCGAGCTGCGGAATCTGTTCGAAGGAGCCAAGAATGTCGAGTCTGGGGAAGGTCCTTCTGGGACCAAGTAGACAGGGATGTCTTCTTTTGTCTTCTTCATTGATGTAATAAGGCCTATGTCCATTAGTGCCTTTTGTTTTTGCATATTTAGAGTCGTTTTAAAGATTTGTCTATTTTCTATCAATAAAATGAGGCATTTAGCATTTTAAGTTCTCCAAATCAATTTGTCGCTAGGCCTACCTCGGGTGCAAAGACGTCCCCCACTTAGGATACTCTTTACATTTCCGCATTACGTGTTTAAATTACTGCAATATTTTTTTCATAATCCTCACTGACTCGGTTACCTTTTTTTTTTGTTTCTCTTTTAGTTATTATCCCCTTCCCCAAAGGTTAGTTCGTGCATTATGGCATCATCCGCCTACCGCACTAGATCCAAAGGGCCTCCACCTACTCCTCCTCTCAGTCCTCCAAAAGGTAGAAACAAGGGAAAAAGTAGGATGGCAGAATCCAACGGTATTAGGAAGGAAAATACAGTTGAACAAGTAGAGGCCATTGACGGCCGGGGTATTCAAGTCTTGCATGAAAATATTTCACCACTAGAACAGAAATTGCTGAAATTTCAAGAGGAGCTCGACCAGGTCCGGAATTTGGCTAATCTGTCATTTTCCCTTAACATCCCAGACGTCAACCCCACTCCTCCACAGAATATCCCAAAGCAACAGAACTATCCCACACCTCACCATAACGCCACTTCCCCAAAGAACCAAACTCTCCCTGCACCATGCAACAATTGCAACAACAACACTCCACCATCCATCCACGAACCTCAAAACCCCACAAAGGACCATTTCTATGCCTACAACAATCCCATCTACGTGGAAACTGTGACCCACTTCATTCCGCCTATCTCACATACATTCGAGTCTGATGAGAAGGTTCTGCTTATCAAGAATCTGGCTGAGGAACTTAGAAAGCTGACTAGTCGAGTTCAGGGTGTTGAAGGAGTCAAGGGAATTGAAGGTTTGAACTATGAAGACCGCTGTATACAACCAATTGTAGAACTACCCGAGTGATACAAACCTCCAAAGTTTGAAATGTTTGACGGTACTGGTGATCCGAGGGTCCATTTAAGGACCTACTGTGATAAGTTGGTTGGCGTAGGAAAAGACGAAAGGATCTGCATGAAGTTGTTCATGAGGAGTTTGAAGGGAGACGCACTGTCTTGGTACATCAGCCAAGACCCCAAGAAATGGTCAAACTGGGTGAGCATGGAAACAAACTTCATGGATAGGCTTAGATTCAATAAAGAGAATGCACCAGATGTGTTCTACATCCAAAACTTGAAGAAGAAACCCACAGAAACCTTTCGTGAGTATGCTACTCGTTTGAGGTCGGAAGCTACTAAAGTCAGACTTGCTTTAGAGGAAGAACAGATGAACAAGTTCTTTGTCCGAGATCAGGACCCGCAATATTATGAACGACTGATGATGGTTGAAGGCCACAAGTTCTCTGACATTATCAAATTGGGAGAGCGGATTGAAGGAGGTATCAAGAGCGGTATGGTTACAAATTTTGAAGCTTTGTAAGCCACTAACAAGGCTTTACAGTCCGGTGCTGTGTCTAAGAGAAAAGATGTGGGAGTTGTAATGGTTGCACAACAAGCCAAATCCCCACCCAAATACCATGTCTACCCAACACCTCCCTTCATATATCAGCCAACCCCGAACTACCAAGCACCCTTACCTCCTTACCAAGCTCCACCGCCCACATACCAATCTCCACCACCCACATATCAACCTACCACACCTAGATATTCACAAACCGCTCTCGTATACAACAACTATAATTCCCAGCCACCTCAATATCAATCACCCCCTACCCATCAAAACATCCCTAGGCCTCGCCCTAACTTTGATCCCTTCCCTCCAAAGCAATATACCGCCATAGCCCAGCCCATCAACTAGTTGTATGAAAATATCAAAGATGCTGGTTACGTCACACCTATCCCTGCTGCCACCCCTGAAAACCCCTCTCAGTGGGTTAACCCAAACAAATCCTGTGCATACCATTCTGGCATGAAAGGACACACCATAGAAGAGTGCCGCTCTTTGAAAGATAAGATATAGACCCTCATTGATAACAATATTATTGTGGCAAAAGACCCCGCTCCGAATGTCCACAACAACCCTTTACCAGACCATAAGGGTGGATGTATCCATATGATTGAGATATATGATAATTGGGATCCCGAGGGGTCAATCGGGTTGATCGCAGAAGGCGATGACCCAAATAAACCTGCAGTCACTCTCAACCCGATCATAGTCTAGATTCAGCCATCTGAGAATGTCGAGGTAAATATGTCTATCCCACTTAAGTTTGAAGCAGCACCGTCTACAAAGGCAAAGGCTCCAGTGCCAATTGAAGTTGAGTTTGTATCTCCAGCAAACGCACCAGCACCACTCGAGGTTGAAGTCCTGCCACCCCTAACATACACTCCAAATGAAGTAAGAATGGCCACGCTGATTCCAGTAGCAATGTCGACCACACCACTATTCTATTCAAATGCTATCCCTTAGGATTATACAACCGAGGCAAGAAGGAAAGGTTAAAACATGACTGAGGAATCCATCGCAGCACAGGGTATGACGAGAACTGGTAGAGTCTATACCCCTGAACATCTGGCCGAGTCAAGCAAGAAAACTGCAAACCGCCCTCCCCTCATTGAAACAAGTTCAGGTGATCTTTGGAGTAAAATGCAGGCTAAGGAGTATTCGGTCATCGACCAACTGAACAAGACACAAGCGCAGATATCTATTCTCTCTTTGCGGTAGAATTTTGAGACACACAGAAATGCTTTGTTAAAAGTATTGAGTGAAGCATACGTGCCGAACAACATCACCAGTGGATAAATGGACAATATGGTGCGCCAGGTATTGGAAAGTCACAAAATTATTTTTCATGAAGACGAGTTACCACTTGAGGGGTTGGGACACAACAAAGCATTGCACATCACCGTACAATGTGAATATCATTTCATCACAAGGATCTTGATCGATGGAGGTTCTAGTCTTAACATTTTTCCGTTGATAACACTCAAGAAATTGGGTAAAGGACTACATGAGATAAGAGAGGGAGCAATCAACGTGAAAGCCTTTGACGGGTCTCAAAGATCTACCATGGGGGAAATCAGTCTAGGCCTGCAAATGGGACCCACTTGGTTCGAGGTGGACTTCCAGGTAATAGACGTGATGGCATCTTACAACTTGCTGTTAGGACGACCCTGGATCCATGCTACTGGGGCTGTCACATCAACACTACATCAGGCGGTGAAATTCGAGTGGAACTACCAAGAGGTGATCATCCACGACGACGGTAGCAACCCTATTTACAGTCGCCAGACTATCCCTGTGATTGATGGAAAGAGAAAACTGTGTGGAGGAACTTATCACCATATTGAACAAGTCAATTCCATCGACAAGGACAAATGGTGGGATAGTAAGATGGAGAGCATCCTGAACTGGGGAGGATACGAGCCAGGAAAAGGGCTCGGTAAGAACCTCCAAGGGATTATGAAGCCCATAAAACTCAAGAAACATGGTACTACTTTCGATCTGGGTACGAGTATACATGGAAAGAATTCAGAAACTGGTCGCTGCCATGGCATGGTCATCACTACCTCCTGGAACAACCGATACCTGATCTGGAGCAGACCTTCAAGATGGTCAACATCGTCTATGGATCAGATTAAGAGGAAGCACTTGCAACGATATGGAATTTGTTTATGGAAGACAGTGATATGGATTGTTGTGTTGTTCTCGAGGAGGAGGGGGAGGAAGCCCCTTCCGTACAGGAAGTAAGCAAGGGAACATATCTCAAGAACTAGTCTATCAGGACCACCAAAGCCCGCCGAGCCTCGGGGTAGCAAGGCTAAAAACAAGCATTATTTACTGTTTTATTTACTAAACGATTTTCATTTTCTGCATTTTTCAATTCCCGCAATAAGATCGTCAAAACAAGTTACTCAATTTGTCAAAGCATTTTCAATTTTCTTTATGAATCCGATATTTATTGTTACCATTTTCTCTCATTACTTTATCTATATAGCATTACTATTACTTTACTTGATGAACCGATGACTGTGACATGCAATGAGGCAACACTACAAACAGACATTGATTCAGACGAAGACGATATACCCGACGAAATTGTTAAAGAGGTCAAAAACTTTGAAAATAGACCTAAGTCCAACTTGGATGAGACTGAGGTTGTCAACCTGGGAGACTCAGAAAACGTCAAGGAAACACGCAGCAGTATCAACTTTTCACCGTCAGAGAAGAAAGAGTATACGAAGTTTCTGAAGGAGTATGAGGACATATTCACCTGGTCATATGACGACATGAATGGTTTAAGTACGTCCATTGTGGCCCACAAACTGCCGACGAATCCAACCAAAGTTCAAAGGAGTCGATATCGGAGCAGTCTTAATATTAGAAACATGTCAGCATTATCCGGTATCCACCAAGCTCAGGTTCCCCTGCACCAACAACATGGCTGAATATGAGGCCTATATCTTACGGCTCAACATGGACATTGACATGAACGTCCAGGAGCTGCTAGTGATTGGTGACTCAAACCTATTGGTACATCAAGTACAAGGAGAATGGGCAACCAAAAATTCCAAGATACTACCCTATCTACATCACGTTCAGGATTGTAGAAAGAGGTTCATAAAGATTGAGTTCCGGCATGTCACCAGAATCCAGAATGAGTTCGTCGATGCTTTGGCTACCTTGTCATCTATGATTCAGCATCCAGACAAAACTTTCATTGATCCCATTCCAGTAAAAATTCACAATCAGCCGGTCTACTGTGCCCATGTCGAAGAAGAAGCGGACGGAAATCCTTGGTTCCATGATGTCAAGGAATATTTGGTAAAAAGAGAATACCTAGAGCTTGCAAACGCACTCAGAAGCGCACACTTCGGAGATTGTCTAATAATTTCTTTCACAGTAGAGGAATCCTGTATAGGAGGACTCCTGATTTGGGGTTATTAAGGTGCGTCGACATGAAAGAAGCATCAAAATTATTGGAGGAAATTCATGCTGGGACCTGCGGCCCACATATGAACGATTTTTTTCTAGCAAAGAAGATACTCCGAGCTAGTTACTTCTGGATGACCATGGAAATGGACTGCGTCCAGTACGTTCGAAAATGCCACCTCTGTCAGATACATGGAGATATAGTAAAGGTACCTCCGAGTGAGCTTAACGCATTAAGTTCACCATGGTCGTTCGCCGCGTGGGGCATAGACGTCGTTGGACCAATCGAGCCTGCCGCCTCCAACGGACACAGGTTTATTCTGGTTGCCATTGATTACTTTACTAAATGGGTTGAATCAGCCTCCTACAAAGCCGTTACCAAGAAAGTCATGGCCAACTTTGTCCGCGACCACATTGTTTGCCGGTTCGTAGTTCCAGAATCAGTCATCACCGACAATGGTTCTAATCTCAATAGTGACCTGATGAAGGCCATGTGTGAGACCTTCAAGATCAAACACAAGAATTCCACAACTTATAGACCTTAGATGAATGGAGCCGTAGAAGCCGCCAACAAAAACATCAAGAAGATACTAAGGAAGATGATAGAAAGGCACAAGCCATGGCATGAGAAGTTATCATTTGCCTTACTGGGATATCGCACCACAAACCGCACATCAACCGGGGCAACTCCTTATATGTTGGTATACGGTATAGAGGATGTTATTCATGCTGAAGTCAAAATTCCATCTCTAAGAATTATACAAGAAGCCGAGCTCAGCGACGCAGAATGGGCAAGGAACCGTTATGAGCAACTGGACCTCATATACGGAAAGAGAATGAACGCAGTTTATCATGGTCAACTTTACCAGAACAGAATGACAAGAGCCTTCAACGAGAAGGTCAAGCCAAGATGATTCACACTAGGGCAGCTGGTGCTAAAGAAAATCTTTCCACATCAAGAAAAAGCCAAAGAGAAATTCTCTCCCAACTGGCAAGGCCCATACATGGTTCATAGAGTGCTGACAGGAGGTGCACTTATACTTGCAGAAATGGACGGGGAAGTTTGGCCAAAACCAATCAATTTAGATGCAGTCAAACGCTACTATGTGTATATCTTTATGCTTTCATCAACAATGTAGATTGAACTACACCTGACCTGATTCCTGTTTAAGAGGGGATACGTAAGCAGCCCTATGGGTTCGGTCACAATTCAATAAAAAATTCATTTTCCCTACGAATGGAAACTGGGGCAGAAATTTGAGGACGACCCTCAAAGTTTTGAAGCAAGTTCAGCCGATCGTCACACGAGCAACAGCCAGAAAAATTCACCCATCATCTGGGGCAGAATTTTGAGGAGGACCCTCAAAATTCCGTGGCAGGAGAGGTTTTAATGTCTTGGACCGCGTCCCGGTCGTCGGTTCATATAAAAAACTATTTTTAGATTATATGCTTATACAAAATCATGCATATTTATTTTTTGAAACAACTTGTTTAGCAAACGCTACCCCAGTGATATAGACAACATCATTACGATCAAGTGAGCAAGTCAAGTAAAGCTAGCGGGAACGCGAACTAACCTTTCCCCTTATAGAACTCACGATTTTTCTTAGGATGCAGACACAAAGATTACAAGGTCCCCAAAACATATTATCCTCCCGAAGAACACACATTTCTCGAAGACACACTTCTCAAGCTCGTCGCACACGCCGACATTTATTATCATCACAAACGGCACTTCACTTATCGCAATACTCACAACAATCATATCACTGCAATTTATCACCAGCTAAGAACTCATATCTGCATTTTTATTTTCGGCACTTATACTGCATAAGGCTACCATTCTACCTTTCGAGGTTAAACGCTACTTCCATCTGCATCTGCATTGCATAAGGATACCTTTCTGCCTTCCGATACTAAATGATGTCTCAATCTGCATCTGCATTGCATAAGGCTACCTATCTACCTTCCGAGGTTAAACGCTACCTTCATCTTGTAACGACCCGACCGGTCATTTCGAGCTCTAGCGCATCGTTCAGCGATTGGAAGTCATGAACAACTTCATTACATGTATATTGACTTGTGCGTATGGTCGGAATTGAAATTCAGGAATATCGGAGTTGAATTGGAAGGAGAATATCCATTTTAGAAGCCTTAAGTTGGAAGAATCGACTCAGACTGGGATTTGGAGTAAACGACCTCGAAAATAGGATCTGAAGGTTCCAGCAGGTTCATATGATGATTTCGGACTTGGTTGTATGCCCGTATCGGGGTTTGGATAACCCGTGAGTGTTTCTGCGTATAATGTGGAAGTTAGCATCTTTGAAGGAATTTCCTAAGTTTGGCTTGAAGAGCATTTTAGAGATATTGACGTCTATTTGGGATTACGAGTCTGGGAATAGCTCCATATGGTGATTCTGGAGTTGGGAGCGTGATCGAAAGTGAATTTGGATGTCCGAAGGTCATTTTGAAGCCATTTGGCTAAAGATAGAAAATTGAAGGTTTTTGAAAAAGCTGATCGGAAGTGGAAAATTTGATATCGGGATCGGAATGTGATTCTGGAAATTGGAGCAGGTCCGTAATGTCGAATACGACTTGTGTGCAAAATTTGGGGTCAATCGGATGTGATTTGACAGGTTTCGGCATCAGATGTGGAATTCAAAATTTCTTAAGTCTTAAGGATTTGGATTTGAGCACGATTCGTGATTTCAGCGTTGTTTGATGTGATTTGAGGGCTCGAGCAAGTATGTGTTATGTTTTGGGACAGGTTGGTGTGATTGGACAGGGTCCCGGGGGGCCTCGGGTGGATTCCGGGTGGTTAACGGATAAAAATTGAAGTTTGGAAAGGGCTTAAATTGATGTCATCTAGTGTGACCGCACATGCGAGGCTTTGGCCGCAGGTGCGGAGCCGCAGGAGTGGCCTTGGTGCCGCAGGAGCAAAGGTGGCTGGGCTAGGCTGGAACCGCAGGTGCGGCGTTTGGATCGCATGTGCGAAGTTTGGCTGGAGTCGAGGAAGCCGCAGGTGTGGGAGATTGAGCGAACCTGCGGAAGCGCAGATGCGAGCAGAAGACCGCAGGTGCGGAAAACGACCTGGGCAGAATGATATTTTAGCGGGTTTAGCTCATTTTTCTTCATTTCTTCACTTGGTTGGGGCGATTTTGGAGGATTTCAAAGGGTGATTTTCATCAAGCATCAAGAGGTAAGTGGTTCCTTCTCATTTCCAAGTTAATTCAAGGTTTATACATGAGATTAAACATGAAACAATGGTGGAAAAATTGGGATTTTGGAAGAAACCTAGAATTTTGGTAAATGTGATTTTTTCCACGAATTGAGCATAAATTTTGGAGTAAATTGTGTAATTGAATTAGTAAAGCTTCGGGTAGAGATTTTCTTCAAGAAATTTCGAAGTCCGGGCACGTGGGCCATTTTCTTCAAGAAGCTTCGGATGTATGTATTTTCCTCATTTTAGATACTATGTACTTGACCTTAATACATGTAATATTCTTTACTACCCTATTATGGTATAATCAGCCTTCTAGGTGATTCTTTCCTTATTTAGCATAGTTTACACCCGTTTGAATCATGACTCCTTAATTGAAGGGAGTCCAGACCTCTGGTTGATTTGGTTGATGTTTTTTCTATAATTATGCTACTCTATACTCGTTTTAAAAGACTATGTATACACTCTCCTCGTTCATCTTTAAGACAACAGAGATACGAACAATACACTGTTCAAAAAGCTCTCTTTCACAACAAAGAATTTTCACTCTCTCTTCTGTGCTACTTGCTATTTACTTTGAGTGAGCCGACTGTAAGCCAAGGCTGACTACTGTGTCTCCTATCTCTGTTTGCATTACTGCTTTCTTCATCATATTGGTATGTCCTAATTTAAGCTTCAGTCATCCAAACTAATATGTTTCTATTCATGGTTCAGTTCTTTGTATTTCTGATATGTTTCTACTTGTGTTTCTGTTGTACTACATGCCACTAGAGTTCTGAATCTCTTTTACATGCCTACTGTCACTTTACCTTGCATGCTCAATGTGTCTCTCTGTACTCATCCTCAACTCTTTATATGTATCTCCATGCTTATGACTAATATGTTAACTCAGTCATGATGTTAGTTGTTATGTTGATATATTGCTCTAATTTGACACTTAGTCATATCCCTGAACCCTTAGAAACCCCCTTTTTTTATTGTGTGTTTAGGTGTAAAGCTGCCTGCTTCACATATTGTGTACTTGTCCCTCAAACCTCTCACCGTTGTTTGTGATTGCTGCACCATCCTGGGTCCTTATGTGATTCTGATTTTGTGTATTTCGTTTTGCAAACTGTTTTTAAACAATTGAATCCATTTTCTGAAAAGCTGATCTCTATTAAAAGTCCCTCTTCTTTTCAAATTGTTTTTCAACCAAGTTTTACTTAAACTTCCTATATTATGAGCACATATCACCCTACTCCTAGTTTCTTAAGTTCAGCCCCCTTTGTGTGAGCATTTATTTGGGGACCATTTGAGTATCCACTGAACTCTGACACACAAGGTTGGCATTCCTACACTGCACTTACTCATTCTTGGCTAGGGTACCTGGGTGTGAGCACTGCCTGGGATTCTTTGAGGTCCTTAGGAACTCTGACACACCCGGGTTTTGAAAGGCCATGGCATATGTCATTAAGGACTTGGAGACTTGGGCCTATTGGTAGGCTCCCTGTAGTGTAACTTCTTAATTTTCTTATTTACATATGTAATTCGTGCAATACTGGTTTGTAATAACTAATTGTAAAAATGATTCTAGGGCTGGATAGTGAAATGGGTGGGGAATATGCATGCTATAGTGGAAGTATGGGTAGAAACCATGCATGTGAGTTTACTTTTCCTATATGCGCAATAGTCACCATGCTTAGGATAACATGTCCCCCGTGCATTAGATACCATGATAATTAGCTTTATTTCTTTCAGCATCTCATCATACTTATATCCACTTCAAAATCATGTTCATAGGACAAATAACAACAAAAGTGGTTGTTACAATATTACTGCTTCAGCATTCTCATAATTGCATTACCTAGAAATCCTGCTTTGCTAGGCTAAATAATAATACTAACCACTATCAATTTTGCATTTAGAAATCATTTCCCTTAGGATATTATTTTCAGCATGTTACTTATGATAAAACTCATGTGTTAAAAAAATAAACTTCGCATCATTGCATACACTACTACGAACGCCTAGAAAAGCATGTATTAGGTTCAGCAATCTAACAAAGAATTGGATTTTCTATGGAACTACTACGTTCTGCTTTAAGTCAAAAATGTGTTAACAAATGGATATTTTCTAAACGCTGAAACACATTTGCATTAAGAACATCATGTGTAGGTTTTGCATCATTCTGTACCTTGTTTGAATTTAGATACCATGACTTTTAGGATTGCATTCATATTTGTCTAACACCCACCCCCTTAGCCTGGTTAAAGATTAAAATAGACTCACCCCGCTTAATAACTATTTTTCTAAACTGGAAACTAAAATAACTTAACTGGAGCAGTTTAGGTATGCCTAGGCAAGCCTTAGGTTTTAAACTTGTTAAAATTTGAAACCCATTCCTTTATGTGAACTGTTTGGCTAACAACATGTTAAAATCAGTATTTAGAAACTTGTACAATTCCTTCTCTAAAATCAGTAATAAACTGCCTCGCTACTGTATTCTCGCCTAGATATCATGCATTAAGATCTGAAGTTGAAAGACCTTATTTGTGTTTGAGTCGTGCTGATATGTACATAACTTGTGGAGAATATCTGAGCCTCATATTTGCTTCTATGTGTATTTTCCCTTATTTTTAGTCCTAACTGTCTTTGCTTGTCGTTTAGAATTTTATCCTTTAAACCTAGGGGTTCAGCCTAGTACTTCCCTTTTAGGATAGTAATTCTAGCCTCCTCCGGGACTGATAGGATGGGACAGGTAATAGCAGGCAATAGAGTTCGTGACCAACGCACATTTTAAAATACTTTCACGGGGTGAGAAAGGGTAGAATATGGATATGATGACCGGTGCGCTAATACCACGTGTAGCCCCTCTTTGAGGAGTGACATACCGGGTATTGCATTGATGTGATCCATATTGCTTCGAACCTAGGATATTTCTTATATCAAATGTTTTATTTAATTCTTTCAAAATTTAGTAACTTCAATGCTTATTTGAAATTCCCTCTTATTTGAGCCATTACTTGATACTTGCTTATTGTACAAATTCACGAAAACAATTTGACCGAAAACCACAGTTGTGGATCCTGAGGGGTGCCTAATACCTTCCCCTTGAGATAATTTCAAGCCCTTACCCAATCTCTGGTAATGCAAAGTAGTCTCATGAGTTAATCACTCTAGGTGCCCTAACGCACCTTAAAAATCGTAAGGTGGCGACTCTTCCTTTAACCCTCTTCCTTTTAAAGGAGTTGTCAGAATGTCATAAACCCAATCTCTGTTTAAGGGAAAATGGGGGCGCGACATGCCTATAGGTTCGAATATATTTAATTATCATTTTGCCTGTTTATTCATGAGTTTTCAAACACTGTGTTGTTACCCCCACTAGAAAACATGCCTATAGGATTAAAACAAGTAATTCTGGATACGTTTATGTGAATTTCCACTATATATTATTGCGTGAAACACCTAGACATCATGCTAGTAGGTTTAATCTCATTATGCTAAAAGTAGTAGGCAAACTTATGTAGGTCCTGATAATCGTAAAAGAAATTGATTTTTGCACATAATCATCTGCTCATTCGCTCAACATCACATAGATATCCTGCCAATAGGATTCTACAATTAATTAAAATCTATCAATGTCAACCAGTTTGGTGTGCATTTTCTGTCTAAATGCGGAGGCTAACTTGAGCCCATATTTTCTTATATTTGAAAGTCCTAAACTATTTTTGTATGTTGCATAGTATTTTCCCTTTGAGAAGCCTATGTTAAGGTCTAGAACCACCCTGTAATAGAGGTCCAAATGCCTCCTGGACCATAGGTGTGGTGTTGACCCAAGTCACTGCATGGTTTTGAAGATTGAAAAATGTCTACCAAGTTGAGCCAGGTCCATCAGGCTATCATAGTGAAACAGACTCATTGGCACGCGAAGAGTCCATGCGTAGGAGATAACATGTTATGTGAATCATCTGGGAACTAAGAGGTTGTCTCCTAAAGCGAAAAGGTTGCAAATTGATAAGAGGTTAGAGTTCGAATTCAGCAAGGAAAGTAATAAAGGAAGGAAGTTGAGTTTAATACAAACTTTTCCACCAAGGAAGAGTTGCATCAGAATTAAATAAGAACATCTCAACTTCAGGTGCTATATAATGTTGAAGTATTCCAACTGAAGAATGATCGCACAAAGTCAGAAGTAGAACAAGAATTAAAAGCAAAATTCCCAGAGATATTTTGCAAGAAGAATCCTTGTGCGACACAAAGGCTACTGACCAGCGAGAAGAACCAGTTTCATCTGTTTGTTTATTAAGTCTAGTTGGTTGTAGTAAGTGATTTAATATTGTATCTTTCAGCTTTCTTAGAAGCAATTGTAATAGGTACACACTGTTCAAGTTTGAGTTAAGTTTTAAGCTTGTCGCAATTAGCTAGAGGCTAGGTTGCTACAAAGGGATTAGAGTTAGTCCTAGGTTTACAAAAGTGTTTATTTTGTAAATGTTGTTTGGCTCAGAGTTGTAGTGAAGAGTTTGTGAAAATCCTACTGAGGAGTAGGTCGTGGTTTTTTCACCTTTTGAGCCAGGTGTTTTCCACGTAAAAATCTCCGTGTTTTTACTTTACTGCATTTATTGTTCCGCAATAGTAGAAGTTGGAACACCAAGAAGAACCAGGTTCTTCTACCCAGACTTTGAGGGAAAATCAGTTGTAAGCAAAATTTTCAAAGTGTGAGTTCTGATTGGGTTCAATAGCTTTGTTTGGTCACATCGTATCAGCAGAGGGTATTCAAGTAGATCCTAAGAAGATAGAGGCAGTCAAGAACTTGCCTAGACCCACTTCAGCCACGAATATCAGGAGCTTTTTGGATTTGGCGGGTTACTACCATCGTTTGTGGAGTGGTTTTAATCTAAATCACCCTGGATGACTAAATTGACTCAGAAAGATGCCCCATTTAAGCAGTCGGACGAGTGTGAGGCGAGCTTTCAAAATCTTAAGACAGCCTTGACTTCAACACCGGTGTTGGTGTTACCATCAGGTTCAGGATCATTTATGGTATATTGTGATGCTTCCCGCATTGGGCTTGGGGCAGTATTGATACGGGGATGGCAGGGTGATTGCATATGCGTCTCGGCAGTTGAAAGTCCATGAGAAGAATTATCCTATTTATGACTTAGAGTTGGCAGCCATCGTTCAAGCATTGAAGATTTGGAGGCACTATCTTTATGGTGTGCCGTGTGAGGTTTTCACGGATCATCGTAGCCTCCAGTACTTATTCAAGCAAAAGTATCTTAATTTGAATTAGAGGGGATGGTCAGAGTTATTGAAAGACTTTGATTTTAACATATTGTATCATCCAGGGAAGGCCAATGTGGTGGCCGATGCATTGAGTAGGAAGGCAGTGAGTATGGGCAGCCTTGGATTTATTCCAATCGGTGAGAGACTGTTAGCTTCAAATATTCAGACTTTGGCGAATCAGTTCTTGATTTTGGATATTTTGCCAATTAGTCTTTTAGCTTGTACAGTCGCTCGGTCTTCTTTATTTGAGCGATCATAGATCGACAAGATGATGAGCGCATTTTATGGTTATTAGGGACACAGTTCGGCACGGTGGTGCCAAGAATGTTACAGTTGGTGATGACGGTGTTTTGAGGATGCATGGTCGTATATATGTGCCAAATGTTGATGGCCTTCGTGAGTTGATCCTTGAGCATGCTCACAGTTCTAAGTATTTTATTCATTCGGGTGCTGTCAAAATGTATCAAGACCTGCGACAACATTATTGGTTGTGAAGGATGAAGATTGACATTATTGCTTATGTGGCTCGTTGCTTGAATTATTAGCAAGTGAAGTATGAACATCTGAGACCCGGTGGTTTTCTTCAGCAGATAGAGATTCCTGAGTGGAAGAGGGAGAGTATCACTATGGACTTCGTTGTTGGACTCCCACAGACCCAGAGGAAGTTCGACGTCGTTTGAGTTATTGTGGATAGGCTGACTATATCAGCACATTTTATTCTGGTAGCAAGTACTTATACTTAGGAGCGATTGGCAGAGATATACATTCGAGAGATTGTTCGCCTTCACGGTGTGCCCGTTTCTATTACTTCTATTGGGGTACGCAGTTTACCTCACATTTTTTTAGGGCAGTTCAGTGTGAGTTGGGTACACGGGTTGAGTTGATCACAACATTTCATCGTCAGACGGACGGGTAGTCTGAGCATACTATTCAGATCTTGTAGGATATGCTCCGCGCTTATGTTATTAATTTTGGAGGTTCTTGGGATAAGTTATTATCGTTAGCGGAGTTTGCCTACAATAATAGCTATCAGTAGAGCATCCAGATGGCTCCCTATGAGGCCTTATATGGTAGGCGGTGTAGATCGCCAGTTTGATAGTTTGAGCCGGGAAAGGCTCGGTTATGTGGTACAAACTTAGTTTAGGAGGCCTTAGATAAGGTCAAGGTTATACAGGATCGACATCGTGCAGCTCAGTCCAGGCAAAAGAGTTATGTCGACCGTAAGGTTCGTGATGTAGAATTCATGGTTGAAGAGAGAGTATTGCTGCGGGTATCACCTATGAAGGGTGCTATGATATTTGGGAAGAAGGGTAAGTTGAGCCCTAGGTATACCGATCCATTTGATATTCTTGAGAGAGTGGGGGAGGTGGCATATAAACTTGCGTTGCCTCCAGGGTTATCCTTATTTTATCCGGTATTTCATGTGTCTATGCTCCGGAAATATCATGGTAACCCGTCCCACGTGTTAGATTTTAGCTATGTCAAATTAGACAAAGACTTGACTTATGAGGGGGAGCCGATAGCCATTTTAAACCGGCAAGTTCATCGGTTGAGGTCAAAGAGTTATCTTTCAGTTCAAGTGCAGTGGAAAGGTCAACATGCTGAGGCAGCTACTTAGGAATCTGAGTCGGACATACATAGTAGATATCCCCACTTGTTCACCAATTCAGGTAATTTTCTATATCCATTCGAGGGAGAACGTTTGTTTTAGAGGTGGAGATTGAAATGACCAAAAGGGTCATTTTATGAATTAAGATACTATTCTGGGCTCATCAGCCTTAAAAAGACTAATTTTAATCACCTCGATTTGTGTGCGCAGTACGGGTGTGAATGTAGTTTTAGTTGACTTTGGTCAGCATTTTAACTAAACGGACCCGGATCTGTGTTCCAAAAATCTAGAGATGTCCGTAGTAAAATATGGGACTTGGGCGTATGCCCCGAATTGAATTTCGAGGTCCCTAACCTTAGAAAACAATTTTTGAAGAAAATTGTTGTGCTGGTTTTTACAGGAAATAAAGAAATAAAATAATGTTTGAAATCATTGTTATCGGGACCGTAGTTTAGTTCCGGAGCACAGAAAAAGTTTGTTATGATTTTTAAGTCTTATCTGTCAAATTTTATGAGAATCGGAGTTGATTTGACGTGATTCGGACGTCCGGTTGAAAAGTTATAAAATTTGAGTGTTCTTGAGAAAATCATGAGTTTTGAGGTTAAATTAGTAGTTTTTGATGTTATTTTGATGATTTGGTCGCACAACAAGTCCGTATGATTTTTTTAGACTTGCGTGCATGTTTGGTTTGGAGCCCCGAGGGTTCGGGTGAGTTTCGGGTTGGCTACGGAGTGGTTAGACTTAGAAAAATTGCACAACTAATATCTGGGTTTCTTCACATGCCTCTGATCTCGCAATTGCGAGATCAGGCTTCGCATTTACGAAGTGATCAAGTGTTGGAAATGCGACAATAATGTCGCAAATGCGAACAAGGCCTGGGCAGGACATCATGGGAAATGCAACATATCTGGCTGGAATTGCGAAGTCTCCATATGTTGCAAATGCGATGGCTGTAGATTTTCAAAGGGTTCGCAATTGTGAACCGCTGATTGCAAATGAGATAACCGCAGCCTGTTAAAACAGATTTTAGACGGGATTTCACCTCTTTTTCAACTCTCTCAAACCCTAAACCTCCATAGGCGATTTTCCAAAGACCCAAATTTCTCCAAATCATTGGTAAGTGATCTCTAACTATCTTTATGGTGTGTCGTGTGAGGTTTTCACGGATCATCGCAGCCTCCAGTACTTATTCAAGCAAAAGGATCTCAATTTGAGGCATAGGAGATTGTTAGAGTTAATGAAAGACTATGACGTTACCATATTGTATCATTTAGGGAAGGCCAATGTGGTGGCTGATGCATTGAGTAGGAAGGCAGTGAGTATGGGCAGCCTTGCATTTATTCCAATCGGTGAGAGACCGTTAACTTCAGATATTCAGACTTTGGAAAATTAGTTCGTGAGGTTGGATATTTCGCCCAGCAGTGTTTTAGCTTCTACAATCGCTCGATCTTCTTTATTTGAGCATATCAGAGATCGGCGAGATGATGACCCGCATTTGATGGTCCTTAGGGACGTAGTTCGGCACGGTGGTGCCAAGAAGGTTACAGTTGGTGATGACGTTGTTTAGAGAATGTAGGGTCATATATATGTGCATAATGTTGATGGCCTTCGTGAGTTGATCCTTAAGGAGGCTAACAATTCTAAGTATTCTATACAACCGGGTGGTGCCAAAATGTACCAAGGCCTGCGACGGCGTTACTGCTGGCGAAGGATGAAGAAGGACAATGTTGCTTATGTGGCTCGTTGCTTGAATTGTCAGCAAGTGAAGTATGAAAATCAGAGACCCGGTGGGTTGCTTCAGCAGATAGAGATTCCTGAGTGGAAGTGGGAGTGTATCACTATGGACTTCGTTGTTGGAATCCCACGGACTCAGAGGAAGTTCGACACCGTTTGGGTTATAGTGGATAGGATGACTAAATCAACACATTTCATTCCAGTAGCAAGTACTTAAACTTCGGAGCGGTAGGCAGAGATATACATTCGGGAGATTGTTCGCCTTCACGGTGTGCCCGTGTCTATCACTTATGATCGGGGTACGCATTTTACCTTGCATTTTTTGGAGGGCAGTTCAGCGTGATTCGGGTACACGGGTTGAGTTGAGCACAACATTTCATCTTCAGACGGATAGGTAGTCCGAGCGTACTATTCAGATCTTGGAGGATATGCTTCGCGCTTGTGTTATTGATTTTGGAGTTTGTTGGGATCGGTTCTTGCCGTTAGGGGAGTTTACCTACAATAATAGCTATCAATCGAGCATCCAGATGTCTCCTTATGAGGCATTATATGGTACACAATGTAGATATCCAGTTCGATGGTTTGATACGAGAGAGGCTCGGTCATTGGGTACGGACTTAGTTCAGGAGGCCTTAGATAAGGTCAAGGTTATACAGGATCGACTTTGTGCAGCTCAGTCCAGGCAAAAGAATTATGCTAACCGTAAGGTTCGTGATGTAGCATTCATGGTTGGAGAGAGAGTATTGCTTCGGGTATCACCCATGAAGGGTGTTATGAGATTTGGGAAGAAGGGTAAGTTGAGCCCTAGGTATATCGAGCCATTTGATATTCTTGAGAGAGTGGGGGAGGTGGCTTATAATCTTGCGTTGCTTCCAGGGTTATCCTTATTTCATCCGGTATTCCATGTGTCTATGCTCCGGAAATATCACGGTGACCCGTCCCACGTGTTAGATTTCAGCTCTGTTCTATTAGACAAAGACTTGACTTATGAGGAGGAGCCACTAGCCATTTTAAACCGGCAAGTTCGTCAATTGAGGTCAAAGAGTTATCTTTCAGTTTGAGTGCGGTGGAAAGGTCAGCCCGTTGAGGCAGCTACTTCGGAGTCCGAGTCGGACATGCATAGTATATATCCCCACTTGTTTGCCAATTCAAATAATTATCTATGTCCGTTCGAGGACGAACGCTTGTTTTAGAGGTGGAGATTGTAATGACCCAAATGGTCATTTTATGAATTAAGACACTATTCTGGGCTCATTAGCCTGAATAAGACTAATTATAATTACCTCGATTTGCATGCGTAATCTGGGCGTGAATCCGAAAAGCTTTTATGGGGAAATATGAGAAATAGTAATTTTTAGAGTTAAAATGTGGTTTTATTTGACTTTTGTCAATATTTTGAGTAAACAGACCCATATATGTGTTCCGACGATCCCGGGAGGTCCGCAGTAAAATATGAGACTTGGGCATATGCCCGAAATTGAATTCCGACGTCCTTAGCCTTAGAAAACATTTTTTGACAAAAATTATTGTGCTGGTTTTATAGGAAATAAAGAAATAAAATAATGTTTGAAATCGTTGGTATCGGGCTCATATTTTGGTTCTGGAGTCCGGAATAAGTTTTTATGATGTTTAAGTCTTATATATGAAATTTGATGAGAATCAGAGTTTGACGTGATTCAGACGTTCGGTTGAAAAGTTAGAAATTTGAGTGTTCTTGAGAAAATCATGAGTTTTGAGGTTAAATTCATAGTTTTTGATGTTCTTTTAATGATTTGATCGCACGAGCAAGTTCGTATGATGTTTCTAGGCTTGCGTGCATGTTTTGTTTGGAGCTCCGAGGGCTCGGGTGAGTTTCGGGTAGGCTTCGGAGTGGTTAGACTTAGAAAAATTGCACATATGATATCTGGGTTTTTTTCACAGGCCTCTAATCTCGCGATTCCGAGATCAGGCTTCGCATTTGCGAAGTGAGCAGGCTTGGGAAATGCAACAATAATGTCGCAAATGCGAACCAGTCCTGGGCAAGCCATCCTGGGAAATGCGACATTTCTAGCCAGAATTACGATGTCCCCATATATCGCAAATGAGACAATTGCGTCGCAAATGCGATGGCTGCAGATTTTCAAAGGCTTCGCAATTGATCGCAAATGCGATAACCGCAGCTTGTTAAAACAGATTTTAGACGGGATTTTAAACCCTTTTTCAATTCTCTCAAACCCTAAACCTCTATAGACGATTTCCAAACACCCAAACTTGTCCAAATCATTGGTAAGTGATCTCTAACTAATTCTTTTTAAACATTAACAACTTTTAACAAGATTTCAACAAAACATCTTGAGTTTTCATGGTAAAAATTTGGGATTATTGGGTAGAATTTAGGAATTTTAAATTTTGGGGATTTAGACCTCGAATTGAGGTCGGATTCCCAAACCAATTGTATATCCGGGCTCGGGGGAGAATGGGTAAAAAGGATTTGGTCCGAACATCGAGTTTAGACCAAGCGAGCCCGGGGTCGATTATTGTATTTTGATAAGAAAACATAGGAAAACCATAGTTTTTCATTAAAGTTAATTACTTTAAGCAATAATTGATGATATTGAATCAATTGTGATTAGATTCGAGCGAGTTAGAGGCGAATTCCAAAGGAAAGGTTGTGCTAGAGCAATGATTTCTTATGCCAAGCTCGTCGCATGATTGAGAAGGGGTGTTTGGATTATTTGGCTCATATTCGTGACTATGATGATGAGGTTCCTTCTATAGATTCAGTTCCTATAGTTCGGGAGTTTCCCGAAGTATTTCCTGCAAACCTGTCGGGGATGACACCCGAAAGGGATATTGATTTTTGCATTGATGTGGCTTTAGGAGCTCTGCCCATTTCTATTCCTCCATATCGGATGGCCCCACCAGAGTTGAACGAATTGAAAGAGTAGTTGCAAGACTTTCTTGATAAGGGTTTTATTAGACCTAGTGTCTCTCCCTGGGGTGCACTGGTTCTGTTCGTAAAGAATGATGGATCTATAAGGATGTGTATAAATTATCGGTAGTCGAATAAAGTTATTATCAAGAATAAATATCCATTTCCGAGGATTGATGATTTATTTGATCAACTTCAGGGTGCTAAAATTGATCTGAGATCGGACTACCATTAGTTAAATATTAGGGCGTCCGATGTCCCAAAGATATCCTTACGGACGAGGTATGAGCACTATGAATTTGTGGTGATGTCCTTTGGCTTGACTAATGCCCCAGCAACATTTATGGACTTGATGAATCGGGTTTTCAAGCCCCATCCGGATTCTTGCACGCCGCAACAAGGAGCAATAAGGGAGAAAATTTATGTTTTACTGATTTTAAACACAAAAGATTTGATAAGTTACTGTTTTGATTTACTATTTTTCGTATTATGCACTTACGGTTATTTTAAAGTGAAAGTTTGAAATTTGGAAACTTATGTGAGAATTGGTTATAGATGAGACCTGGAAAAGGTGGCTGAGTTATTTTACTTATTGCTACTGATTATTGTTTTGTTTTGTTTAGAATTTCCTTTCTTTCTTTACTATATATTGTTCACAGGTTATATTATAAATGCCCCATCGTAGCCTCGTCACTACTTCGTCGAGGTTAGGCTCAACACTTACTCAGTACATGGGGTCAGCTGTACTGATACTACACTCTACACTTCTTGCACAGATCCAGGTTCCAGCCAGAGTTTATTCCTTGAGCATAGTTGCGCATTTACACGGAGACATGAGGTAGATCTGCTGGCGTCCGCAGATTCCTAGAGTCTTCCTTTTATTATTTAGATACTGTTTTATTTAATTCAAAATAGAGATACATTTATTTCAGCCCAATTATTTGTAGTATTCTTTAGTAGTTTGTGAGTTGTGACACCAGACCCTGGGTAGTTATATAATTAGTATTAGTTCGTGGTTCGATTTATTTTTTCGGTTATTATGCATGAAGTTATTTATTGGAAATTATTATATTCAATATTCATTTTTAAATTGTTCAATTATGTGTGAGTAAACTTTTAAAAGTAAAGGTTAATTAAGTTCTAACATTGGCTTGCCTAGCAAGTATGGTGTTAGGCGCCATCACGATCCCGAGGGTTGGGTATTTGGGTCGTGACAGAGGGATATTATGTGAAAAGGGTCATGTTGGACGGTGGATCTGGAGTTGATATTTTTCCTCTATCAACATTACAAAGGATGAAAATTGGGACTGAAAGGATCAGACCATACAATGTTAGTGCGCGTGCTTTTGACGGTGTCAAGAGGGATACTATAGGAGAAATTGACTTAATCTTAACCATTGGCCTCGTAGAATTTGATGTAACATTCCAAGATCTAGATATGGACACTTCTTATAAGTTTCTATTAGGAATACCTTGGAACCATGTAGCAGGAGTCGTGCCCTCCACTCTCCATGAAATGGTCAAGTTCGAATATGAGAACCAAGAAATAGTGGTCCACAGAGAGGATGAACAGTCAATCTATAAGGACCCATTAGTCCCATGTCTCGAGGCAAGAGAGGGAAGAGAGCACATCGTTTACCAAGCCTTTGAAATTGTGCTCGCCGACCAATGCGAGGAAGGAACCCCATGCCTTAACCTTGTTTATCAAGAACATTAATCAAGGTTTCCAGCGAAATTATCAGACATCGATAGAAGCCCGAGAAATGGCTCGGGATATCCTTACAAGGCGTCACAGAACCCGTCACCTGGGCTGCCAACAAGAAATTCTTTGGCATAGGTTTCCAAGCTACTGATGCAGATAAAAAATAGGCCGATAAACGTAAGAAATAGGGGTGGGTTTTGCCTCAGCCAATCCCACACCTCGCCAGATCATTTGTTAAGCCGAGATACATAGAAGAGGAAGAAGAAGCCTTTACGACCTATGAAATTGAGGATATATGTAAAGCAATGAGGCAAATGCTCTACGAAGTCCACATGGTCCAACCGGGCAAAGGCTCGAGCACTGCTGAGGTGCAATACATAGGACCCAATGCTAAATTGCAAAACTGGAAGGCTACTACATCCCCAGTTAGGCGGTAATCCCGGTGATTCAGTCTTGCCATTTTTTCTGCATTCCTAGTTATTCCAGTGTGTAACTCTAACGTCTTTAGTTTTTTGTTGTCTTTTTAAATTCCAATGTAAACCCTCACATATTCAAAATTCAATGAAATGAAATCAATATTTCATAATCTATGAATCTTTTCTTGTTATTCTTTCTGATTTTGTTATTATTCTTATCTTCCTCTTTTCATTTCTAATAATGCGGACATAAATAACATGACATGCTTGCGGACTTCATGCCCAGATCATAAAACGTTGTCTAACTGCGAAATAATGAATCAAGAGCTTCAATATGATGAAGATGAGGCTTTTAGGGAAATAAATCGAGAATTTGAACAATTTGAGAATAAGCCTAAGCCAAACCTAAATGAAACTGAGCCAATTAATTTGGGAAATTCAGAAGAGGTCAGGGAGACCATGATAAGCATCCATGCCGAGGAAAAAACTAGAGACGCATTGATCCAACTCTTGTTTGAGTTTAAAGACATGTTTGCATGGTCTTATGATGATATGCCAGGACTAAGTGTCAATCTAGTGGAACACAAGTTGCCAACTTATCCCGGTTGTCCTCCTATCCAACAAAAGCAAAGAAAAATTCAAAACGGACATCATCGACAAGATTAAAGAAGAGGTTGCAAAATAATTAAAAGTCAGTGTGATCTGATTGGTCCGATACACCACATGATTGGCCAATGTAGTCCCAATACTAAAGAAGGACGGGAAGATCCGAGTATCTGTTGACTACAGGGATTTGAACAAAGCAAGTCCCAAGGATAACTTCCAGTTACCAAACATTTGCATCTTTGTTGACAATTGTGCCAAAAATGAAGTACAAACTTTTAGGGATTTTTATACTGGGTATCACCAAGTCCTAATGGATGAAGAAGATGCATAAAAGAGAGCCATTACCACACCATGGGGAACTTATTGTTACAGGGTCATGTCATTCGGTTTGAAATACGTCGGGGCAACCTACATGAGAGCCATGACCGCCATCTCCCATGACATGATACATCAAGAAATTGAGGTGTATGTTGACGATGTAATCCTAAAATCTAGAACACAAGAAGGCCATGTGCGAGATTTGAGAAGGTTCTTTAAGAGTCTAGGTATGTATGACTTGAAATTAAACCCTTCCAAATGTGCATTTGGGGTTCCATCTGGAGAACTCTTGGGGTTTATCGTCAGTCGGAGGGGCATTGAGTTAGATCCAACAAAGATAAAATCTATCCGATATCTTCCACCTCCGAAAACCAAGAAAGAGGTCATTAATTTGCTGGGAAGGTTGAATTACATTAGTAGGTTCATCACTCAGCTTACGACCACATGTGAGACCATATTTAAGCTGCTAAAGAAAGATGTGGCGATTAAATGGATGGATGAGTGTCAAGAAGCTTTCGACCAAATCAGAGAATATTTGTCAAATCCGTCGGTATTGGTCCCGCCTAAGCCTGTAAACCTTTGTTCTTGTACTTGATCGTCTTGGAAAATTCTTTTGGTTGTGTCCTCGGGCAACATGATGTGACTGGGAAGAAAAAGCAAGCCATCTACTATATGAGCAATAAATTTACTAGTTATGAAGCCAAGTATACTTTGCTGGAAAGAACTTGTTGCACCTTAACTTGGGTCGCTCAAAATCTTAGACATTATTTGTTGGCCTATACCACATATCTCATAATCAGATTGGACCCTCTAAAATACATATTCCATACACCAATTCCTACGGGAAGGCTAGCCAAATGGAAAATCCTTCTCACTGAGTTTGACATTGTCTATGTCACCCGCACAGCAAGGAAGGCCCAAGCCTTGGCCAATCATTTGGCCAAGAACCCGGTTGATGATGAATACCAACCCTTAAGCACTTATTTCACGGATGAGGAAGTAAACTCAGTTGAGGTAACCCTAGAAGACACTAAAACTTGGAAATTGTTCTTCGATGGAGATGTAAATGCAAAGGGTGTTGGGATCGGGGCAATTTTTATTTTGCCCACTGGTCAGCATTATCCGGCTATTGCCGTCTTCGGTTCTTCTATTCAAATAACATTGCTGAATTTGAAACTTGCATCATGGGCATGAACATGGCAATTGATATGGATGTAGAAGAATTATTAACCATGGGAGACTCTGAATTTTATCATTTGGAAAGCACATGGCGAATGGGAAACTCGAGATATCAAGCTTATCACATATAGACAACATGTGGAAGATCTTAGAAAACGGTTCAAATCCATTGAATTCAGTTATATTCATCGATTACACAATAAGTTAGTTGACGCACTAGCTACCTTAGCGGCAATGCTGCCGTATCCCGAAAATGTCCATATTGACCCGTTGGAGATTCAAATCCTAGAAATACATGGCTATTGCAATACAGTTGAAGTAGAACCAAACATCCAACCATGGTATCATGATACTAAAAGATTCTATAAAACAAAAGAATACCCGTAGAAAGCCAACGGAGACCAAAAGAGAACAATGAAGGCTTGCCAACCATTTTTTCTTAAGCGGAGAAGTGTTGTATAGGAGAACTCCAGATTTGAATCTGTTAAAATGTGTAGATGCCAAAGAAGCTGAAAAGACCATGAACAAAGTGCATTCAGGAGTATGTGGTCCCCACATGAATGGATATGTCTTTGCAAAGAAAATTCTGTGAGCAGGTTATTACTCGATGACCATGGAAAAGGATTGCTTCAATTTCGCCCAGAAGTGCCATCAATGTCAGATACACGGTGACCTGATTCACGCCCCGCCATCAGAGTTACATCTTATGTAAGCACCTTGGCCATTCATTGTTTGGGGTATGGATGTCATTGGGCTGATCGAACTGAAAGCCTCAAATGGGCATAGATTCATCCTGGTTTCCATTGATTACTTCACAAAGTGGGCTAAAGCGATCACTTTCAAAGACGTCACTAAGAAAGCAATGGTGGACTTCGTACATTACAACATTAATTATCGTTTTGGTATTCCAAAAACAATCATTACCGACAACGCTGCAAATCCGAACAGTCACTTGATTAGGGAGGTATGCGAGCAGTTGAAAATTACGCATCGCAATTCTACCCCTTACCGGCCCAAAGCCAATGTTATTGTTGAAGCCAAAAAATAAAAACATCAAGAAAATCCTTAGTAAAAAGATCCAATGTTCTAGGCAGTGGCACGAGAAACTGTCTTTCGCATTATTGGGAAATCGCACAACCATGCGCACATAAGTCGGGGTTACACCTGATTTATTTGTTATTGCGCTGATGTTGTAATACTTGCGGAAGTCGAAATTCCCTCTCTTCAAATCATTGCAAAAGCTGAAATCGAGGATGATGAAAGGGTCAAAATCGGCAAGAACAAATAACTATGATTGATAAAAAGCGGATGGCCGCAGTTTGTCATGGGCAGTTGTATCAACCAAGAAGGGCTCGTGTCTACAACAAGAAAGTGCGGCCTAGAAACTTTAAAATGGGGAAACTCATTTTAAGACGCATTCTCCCGCATCATAAGGAAGCTAAGGAAAAGTTTGCTCCAAATTGGAAAGGTCCATATATTATAAGAAGACTGTTGCCAAAAGGGGAATTTTACTTAGGAGATATTGAAGGAAATGACCCTGAAACGGCTATCAATGTGGATGCAGTCAAAGGGTATTATGTTTAACCTTTTTCGTGGTCTTGATACTCTCCGATAGGGATGACGAAGGCTTTCATTCTCTCTACCCAAAAACTATCAACTTTTGTAAACCCTTTGAGTCGGTTACTCTTCTTTCATCACCCTCCTTGAAACCAAAGTTAAGAAAAAAAACAAAAAAAACATCAATCAATAAAAACAAAAACAAAATGTTTCCTTGAACTACGTTCGACTTGATTCCGAAAGGATACATGGCATCCTTACTATGGGGTTCAGTCACACCAAAATAAAAATTCCAAATCCTGCCCCCCTCCCCCGAAGATGAAACTAGGGCAGAATTTATAATGGTTCGGTGATGCTTTCGCCTGAAAGGTTCCAAAGTTGTAATTCAATTCAAAATCCTTCTACCCAAATCATGTTCAAGTCCTTCTGATCAATCGTTAAATATGTCCAGAATTGGAGGATACATTTACTTGGATCTGATACAACCAAATGAGAGAAATAAAATGAGAGTGTTATCGGTGAAAACCCACACGGGCACAGTGAGTCGATCGTAAGAATAGAAATTGAAAATGAGAGAGTCTTGTTAGTGAAAACTCGCAAAAGATCACTACAAGCCAATGGTGAGAAGTGGAATGGGAAGGTTAGTTGGTGAAAACTTGCAAAGGGCACCAATGCTCGAAAAGATGATAATTGGTCGCTGACATGGACACAGTCTTGGGCAAGGTTTCTCAATCTTGAGGTATAAGTTATGATGTATTTTTGAGAGTTAGAGGGTTTGCACAGATCAGGCATCCAGTCCAAGAGGCATGTCATGTTCAATGAAGTCCGCATACACTCCATATAAGTTCTAATTTCCTTTCCCCGAAAGGGATACCTCTTGTATAAATTCATTTGTCCATTCCATCGTTCATTTTCTTTCAATACCTTTTAGTCTAATTCTATTCTATCAAGACAAAGAAAGGATGTCAAGACCGACCTATAAGGTTCTCATCTGATACAAGATAGTATGCAAAAAAGCATGATAGCTGATGCTTCGACCTCGACCGGCCATGATAACTGATGCTTCGAAATCAACAATTCCCAAAAGGAAAGGAATTAAAGTCAAAATTCCACAAAGGAAAAATAAAGTTAAAGAAGGTTAAGTCCCACATGATTAATCTTCCTGGTAATAGTCTTGGAAAAGTCAAGATCTTCGGGGTTAGAAATGAAACAAATCCCTAGTGAGCAAGCAAGAAATTGAAATCTTTGTGAAAAAGACGGGCCGAGGTCAACTGACAAAAATAATCAAGGCCACAAAACCAATCACCGTTTCAAACTGACAAATTGTTCTTTGTTTGAAGAAAATAGGAAACAGGTGCAACCCGAAAGCAACCTTGTTAGAAGCCGGGGCAACCAAAAGAAATTGTGCAAGGACTAGAAACAACTTTGCAACAAAAACTTCAAAAGGGAAGTCTCCTCCAAATTCTTTCCTACATTCACTTATCCTCTGAAATCAAAGGAAGAAAACAATAAATGATGTTAAAAAATGATTTAAAATACGATAGTATAGGGTCTCTAACCCCTAGCTACATCCATCCCAACGTAGGGTCGCCACCTATAGTTGATGCCAATATAGGGCCTTCATTCCCTAGTTTATGCCGACATAACTCGATGCCGACATAGGGTTTCCACTCCCTAGTTGATGACTTTTCCAATATAGGATCTCCACTCCCTAGTTGATTCTGACATAACTCGATGCAAACATAGGGTTTCCACTCCCTACTTGACGAATTTCCAACATAGGGTCCCACTCCCTAGTTGATGCGAGCATAACCTGATGACTTTCCAACATAGGGTCCCATTCCCTAGCTGACGCCAACATAACCTAATGACTTTCCAACATAGGGTCTCGCTCCCTAGTTGATGCCAGCATAACCTGATCACTTTTCAACGTAGGGTTCCACTCCATAGTTGAATCCAACATAACCTGATGACTTTTCAACGTAGGGTCCCACTCCCTAGTTGATGCCATCATAACTTGATGACTTTGCAACATAGGGTCCCACTCCCTAGTTTATGCCAACATAACCTGATGACTTTCCAACATAGGGTCCCACTCACTAGTTGATGCCAGCATAACAAGATGACTTTCATATGTAGGGTCCCACTCCCTAGTTGATGCCAGCATAACTTGATGACTTTCCAACGTAAGGTTCAACTCCATAGTTGAAGCCAGCATAACATTATGACTTTCAATCGTAGGGTCGTACTCCGTAATTGATGTCACCATAACTTGATGACTTTCCAACATAGGGTCCCATTCCCTACTTTATGCCAGCATAACCTGATGACTTTCCAACGTAGGGTCCCACTCCCTAGTTGATGCCAGCATAACCTGAAGACTTTCCAACATAGGGTCTCACTCCCTAGTTGATGGCAGCATAACCTGATGACTTTCCAACATAGGGTCCCACTCCGTAGTTGATGCCAGCATAACCTTGAGACTTTCTAACGTAGGGTCCCACTCCCTAGTTGATACCAGCATAACCTGGTGATTTTTCCAACATAGGGTCTCCAATCCCTAGTTGAGTTTACGTTGAGACATAGGGTCTCCACTCCCTAGTCAACATTTACTCCGGGTAAACCATTCTCTCTTTTTACCGCTTTCAATAATGAAGTAGTATAGCATTTTGTTACAATAACTCACGAAATTTTCCTAGTGAAAACTGGGGCAGAAAATTTCGTTCGTTTGTTTTTATTCCTGAGCAGGTTATACCTTTAAAGCATAGGGTTTGAGACGACCAAAAGAAGAAGTCTCAATCAAGAATAAAAGAAAAGAAGAAAAAGAAAGATGAACCCAAAGCATAGAAGTGGAGAAGATGCGGATTTTTCAAGACAAGATTGAAGTCACCAGCTTTGCATGTCCCGTCTTGATCCTGAAAAGCAGAAGAAGATTGAACCAGCACCTGCAGCTAACAAGAATCAAGATCCAGATTAGAGTCTGCATAAAGAACCAACCAAGACTCAAGACCAAGCTTTAGAAAATTTACATAGAGGAATATTTTAACTCGTAGCTGGTAGGCTTAATTAGTTTTCTTCATTTTGATTGCTGTATTAAAGAGTTCAGCACTAGCAACAGCAGCAACAACAGTGAAATCACGGCTTACCGGTAGTCCCGGTTACCAAAACTTTCAGAACTACACTGACCTGATTCGTTTATAGCCAAGGATATGTAGGCAACCTTTGAAGCAAGGTTCAGTCAAACTTTTTCAAAATGCTTCCCATGGAGTATTAAAACGGATAAAATTTATTCGTGACTGCTCACTTCGTCTTTGCCCGAAAACTCTGCGTGTTTTCGAGCAAAGAGAGGCAGTTGTGAGCATTTAAGTTGTACCTTACAAAAATACTCCTACAAAATTAATAAACAAATTAGTCCTATTTATTTTTAGATTTTTTTAGGACTTTTTACAATTATTTGCATTTTTCATTTTATAAATTATGAAAACTAACAAAAAATATTTAAACCTTCATCATCTTGCATGATTAGGTTTTTAATTTAATTTAAAACCTAATTGCGTAGCTTAATCATACTATTAAAAGAAAATCACAAAAATTGTTTATTTTTGACAGTTTTTTGTTTCAATAATAAAACTAGTAATTTCTTTTTTAAAACTTAGGCTTGACTAATTGCGTAAATAATATAAATAGATAATTAGTGCAAATTTATAACCTAAGATAATTTAGAGTTTAACTTTGGATTAAATTAAAATTAGTTAGGTTTTAAAATTAATTAGTCTAAAGGGAGTTAATTAACCTAAAATAGGATTGGGCTAGTGATTAACTAAGACCAATCCCAAAAACCATACCAAATTCCAAAGCCCAATACCCCATTGTACCGCCCCCCCCCCCCCCCCCCCCCCCCCCCCAGAGACCAAACGGCCCCGTTTAGACAATAATCAATCCAAGTCGTTGATCTTCGAATGATCTAACGGCCCGAATCTCCCATTCACCTAAGTATAAAAATGTCCTAAACTCTCTGAATAGTAGGTCATACTGAGTCATTGACATACCCCCCTAACGAAGCTGCTTGAACTGTCTACACAAATCCTCTCTACGAGACTGAGGCACACACTTCTCCAGAAAGATAATGGAGAACTTCTACCAAGTAAGGGCTACTGCGCCAACCGGCCTACGCCTCTCGTAAGCCTCCCACTAACTGAATGCAACCCCAGAAAATAGGAAGGTAGTGAATTAGACCCCACTAGTCTCTAGAATACTGTTGTACGGAGCATCTTCTTACACTTATACAAGAAACCATGTGCATCCTCACCCTTTGCACCAGTGAAAGATGGAGGTTGGAGTCTCCCAAACCTCTCCAATCCGCGATTCTCATCCTCGGGCATAATAGGAACTACATAGTCCTGAGCAGCTGCAACCGACTGGGCTAGTGGTGCCCCGGGTGTATAGAGTTCCTGAACAACCTGCTCCGGTGTGCATGAAAACGGGAGTCTGAGTGCCTTCCCCGGCTTGAAATATAGCTGCGGTCGTAGAAACAGAGACCTCATGAACAAGGCCAGTACATACTGATAATACCTGAGCTAGGGCCTCTTGAAGGCCGGGAATCACGATAGGCACAGGTGGTGCCTTAGCTGGTCCCACTAGGACATCTGCGAGTGGGACCTTGTCCTGGTCCTGAGCAACTTAAGGGTATAAAGGTACTGCCCCGGCTATTGTGCGGGTTGCACCTCTACCCCTACCACGGCCTCAACCGCGACCTCGGCCTCTCGCGGCGCTGGCTTGTGGTACTGGTGGCTGGTCCTCTTGACTGGTTGTGCGAGTCCTCACCATCTATGAGAGAATGAAACAATATAAGTTTAGTTACCAGAACCAATGAATTAGTACGACAAGAATTCAAGAATGTGAGATTTTTCCTAAGGGTTCTGCAGCCTCTCGAAGATAAGTCTGGACGTCTCCGTACTGATCTGCGGGACTCTACTAAACCTGCTCATGACTCGTGAGACCTATGTAACCTAGGCTCTGATACCAACTTGTCACGACCTATAAAACTACCTTGTCGTGAATCGTGGTACTAGGAAAGCTGACACATTACCAAAACAAATCGATATTTCATTAATAAGAGATAACTCAAAGTTATTCATTATAAAACCTTCGTAAAGGATTTCAAATCAAAACAAAAACGCAGAAAAGAAAACTCGACATCGGGGTGTCACTAGTCATGAGAAACTACTACAATTGTCTGACAATAGCAAAGACTAACATAGTCTAAAAAATAACCAAATACAACTAAGGGAAGACAAAGAGGAAGAAAAGCAGGGTTGCGATCGCCAGAGAGTTACCTTGCTATCTTCGAGAATCTCCAACCACAATAATCAACAACCGTTACCGTGTCCAGAAACGCCTGGATCTGCATACAAGGTGCAGGGAGTAATGTGAATATGCCAACTCAATACGTAACAACAGTAAATAAAGACTGAGAAGTAGTGATGAGCAAAGATGCAAGTATAGTTCATATCACAAAAACTTGGTAAAATACGACATGCTTTAAAACTAGAGTTTGAGTTAAATCAGCTCGTTTAAATCAAGTTCCAGTAAATTCATTTAAAATATCTTTCAATAGTTTTTAAACAAAGGCTCAATGCAGATGTGAGCATAAATGATGAAATCGTATATAGCCCATCGGGCAAACATCAGTCATATACAACCCCTCGGGCAAACATCAGTCATATACAGCCCCTCAGAAAAACATCACTCATGCCTCACAGTCCCTCATGCCTCCCAATCACTCAACACTCGGCACTCGCACTCAGTAGGTACCTGTGCTCACTGGGGTGTGTACAGACTCCGGAGGGGCTCTTTCAGCCCAAGCGCTATATCAATGCCCATCATGGAAGAATGAATGAAACATGTTGCGGTGTGCAGCCCAATCCCATAAATATTCTCACAGATCAGGCCCTCAACCTCACTCAATCATAAACCTCTCCAGCCTCTCGGGCTCTCAAAAATCAAAGTATTCGGCCCAAACAACATTTATATGATGCATAAAAATAGAGTAATCGAGACTGAACTATGCAATAAATATGTATAAACATGACTGAGTATGGATTTTCAATCAAAAGCAATGAGAGGACAAGAAGAAAAGACCTCTAAGGGTCCAATCAACACTGGCATAAGGCTTAAACATGGCATCCAACATGATTTTCAGAAATTCTTTCTAAAACACGTAAGAAGAATGTAGTTTCAACAAAATATTCAAATTTACAATTGATACGGGACGGACCAAGTCAAAATCCCTAACGGTGCACGCTCACACGTCCGTCACCTAGTATGTGCGTCACCTCCAAATAATAACATGACATAAAAATCCCGGGTTTCATACCCTCATGACTAGATTTATAACCGTTACTTACCTCAAATCGATCAAATCTCTACTCCGCGATACTCTTTCCCCTAACTTCGGCCTCCAAATGCTCTGAATCTATTCACAACCAGTACATACAATCAACATACGCTAAAGGAATGAATTCCACAAGAAAAACTACCAAATTAGACTCAAAACCCGAAATTGGCCCAAACCCGGCCCCCTAGCCCACGTCTCGAATCCAACAAAAAAATTATAAAACTTGAGAGTCCATTCACTCACGAGTCCATACATACCTAATTTATTAAAATCTGACATCATATGGTCCCTCAAATCCTCAAATCAAACTCTCTAAAATCCCAAGCCCTAACCCCCTATTTTCACCCCTAAATTCCACTAATTAGAAGATAAAACAATGGGAAAACACCATAGTTAGGAGTATTAGAGCTCAAGAAAATTACCTTACTAAAAACCCTTTAATATACCGTCAAAATAACTGTAAAAGCTCCAAAAACGGTCTAAAAATGGTATAAATGAACAAAAGTTCGCGAAGTATTCTATTTATAGTTGCTGCCCAGGTCTTTCGCACCTGCGGCCAAAAATCCGCACCTGGGACCTTGCTTCTGTACAAAATCATCCCCACCTGCAGAAAATCACTTAAGTCCTTCATCCGCACTTGCGCCCCAGGTTCTGCACCCGCGAGCGCACACTTGCACATATCTTCCGCTTTAGGGGAACTAGCTCAACTTTTTTCTTACGCATCTGCGCTCCAGGTCTCGCATCTGTGGGCTCGCAGATGCGACCACTCATACGCACATGCGGCCTCGCACCTGCGGCTCCCTGCCGCATGTGCGAAAAACACCAGCAGCCTCAAACACCAGCAAAATCAGTTATCTCCCAACACCAAGAAATCTGTTAACCACCCAAAATACACTCGGGTCCTCAGCACCGCAACCAACCATACTAACAAGTCATATAACCCCATACTTAGTCGCACCTTCGAATCACTCAAAAAAACATCAAAACACCAAATTACCCTCTGATTCAAGCCTAAGAACTTCTAACCTTCAAAATTTCCGCAAACGACGCCGAAACCTACCAAACCACGTCCGAATGACCTCAAATTTTGCACACACGTTGCAAATGACACTAGAACCTAATCCAACTTTCTGAAAATCCATTCCAACCCCAATATCAAATTTTTCCACTATCATCCAAAATCGCCAAATTTCCAACTTTTGCCAATTCAAGACTAATTCTACCACGGACCTCCAAATCACATTCTCGAAGATCTCCTAAGTCCAAAATCACCTACCGGATCTAATCGAACCATAAAATCCATATCCAAGATTGTTTACACATAATTCAACATATGGTTGACTTTTCCAACTCAAGTTTCTAAATAGGAGACTAAGTTTCTCATTCTACTCTGAAACCACTCCCGAACCGAACCAACCAACCTAATATAATACAATACAACTGTAAACCACAAAAGAAGAAGAAATGGGGGAAATGAGTCTATAACTCTCGAAACGACTGGCCGGATCGTTACATCCTCCCCCTTTTAAACAAACATTCATTCTCGAACGAGCCTAGAAACATACTTGGAGTCTCAAATAGGTGTGGGTATCTGCTCCGCATCTCCCACTCGGTCTCCCAGGTGGCCTTCTCCACAGACTGACCTCTCCACTTCACCTTCACTGAACCTATATCCTTTGACCTTAACCTTTGTACATGCCGATCCAAAATAGCCACCGGCTCCACATCATAAGTCATATCACCCTCCAACTGAACCGTACTGAAGTCCAAAACATGGGACCGATCGCCAACATACTTCTAGAGCATGGAAACATGAAATACCGGGTGCACACTCGACAAACTGGGTGGGAAGGTGAGCTTATAAGCCACCTCCCCTATCATCTGAAGCACCTCAAAGGGCCCAAAGAACTGGGGGCTCAACTTACCCCTCTTCCCAAACCTCATAACACCCTTCATGGGTGATACCCTCACCAAAACCTTCTCCCCAATCATAGCTCTTCTTACTAGACAGCACCATGTGAAGCCGCTCCTGAATCAATTTCATCTTATCTAATGCATCCTGAACCAAGTCTGTAGCCAAGAACCTAGCTTCACCCGGCTCAAACCATCCTACTGAAGATCTACACGTCATCCCATATAAAGCCTCGTATGGAGCCATCTAAATACTCGACTGATAACTGTTGTTATATGCAAACTCCGCAAGTAGTAGAAACTGGTCCTATGAATCCCCAAAGTCAATGACACAAGCGCGCAACATGTCCTCCAATATCTGAATAGTGCGCTCGGATTGTCTGCCCGTATAAGGATGAAAGGTTGTGCTCAACTCAACCTGAGTAACCAACTCTCGCTGCACATCCCTCCAAAATTGCGATGTAAACTTAGTACCTCTGTCTCAAATGATGGAAACGGGACACCATGCGGGCGAACAATCTCTCGAATATAAATCTCCGCCAACCGCTATGATAATAACAATACTAACATAGTCTAGGAAAAATCCAAAATACAACTATGGGGAAGATAGAGTAGAAGAAAGCGGGGTTGCGATCGGCGGGCAACTACCTTGCTAACTCCAATGATCAGCTAGAAAAATATCAGCAGCCGCTACCGTGGCCAAAAATGCCTGGATCTACACACAAGGTGCAGGGAGTAACGTGGGTACATCAACTCAGTAAGTAAAAACAGTAAATAAAGGTTGAGAAGTAGTGACGAGCTAGATGCAAGTACAACATATCATAAAATTTAGTAAAGTACGACATGCTTTACAATTAGAGTTTAAGTCAAATCCGCTTGTTTAAATCAAGTTCAAGTAAAACTAATTAAAAATATCTTTCAACATTTCTCAAACAAGGACTCAAAGAAATTATGAGCACAAATGATGAAATCTTATACCGCCCCTCGGGCGAAACATCACTCAGTCCTCCAATCACTCTAACCTCACAATCACTTGTGCCTCACAATTCACTCATGCCTCAGAATCACTCAGCACTCGGCACTCGGGACTCGCACTTAGTAGGTACCTGCGCTCACTAGGGGTGTGTACAGACTCCAAAGGGGCTCCTTCAGCCCAAGCTCTATATCCATGCCCATCATGGAAGAATCAATGAAACATGCTGCGACGTGCAACCCTATACAATAAATGTCCTCAGAAACCAGGCCCTCGTCTCACTCATAACTCTCTCTAGTCTCTCGAGCTCTCAGAAATCAAAGTAATCAACCCAAACAACATTGACATGATGAATTAGATAGAATAACAAAGCTTGAGCTATTATTGATACCCAATTTTTCCTCAAATTTTCATACTTGCATATATACCTTCAAAATCACTTTTTATAATAATTGGTATTTTTCCATAATTTTCCATATTTTTATCAATTTATTTTCCTATTTATTTAGTATTTTATATTCAATAATTATTCATAAAATATATTATAAATAATTTCAAAGTGTTTCCTGGCTCAATATTTAATTTTCAATCCTATTAGGATTTAATTATTTCACAAATTAATCAATTTGATATAATTACGCAAATTTTGCAATTTTAGCCTAATTATACATTTATGTTATTTTAATTCGATAATTAGTCATCTTATATTTTAATATTAGCTAATTACCTTAATTTTCATCTTTGTAGCATTAATTTCATTTTGTGTAATTATTAGATATTTTTATTAATTATTTATTTGATTTTAATGGGTATTTAATAATTAGCCATTTTTATTTAAAAAATAACCTAAATTAGATCCAACCCACCTGATTTAATTAACCCAGCCCAAAATCTAATTCCTACCCGGCCCAACCTTGTGATCAATCTGAGTCGTTAATCATTTGAATCAACGGCCCAGATTACTGGTTACCATAATTAACTCTACCACTACCCCAATCGACCCCTCTTTTTCCCAAGATTCGTTCTCTCTCTATCTCTCTCTGTTACTCTTTAGATCTCTCTAGAAGCTTCCTTGGCTTCTCCCGTTCGATAGGGTCTGTCCATCTTCTCCGGCTCGTTCTTATTGGAAGCCTTGGTTCTTCATCATCTCCTAGTTGTCTACCCACCTCTCACCGGTCCAGTGATGCCCTGGGGTCCTGAGACGAACTTGGAGCGATTCGCTTCCCTCCCATGGTCCCATGCCACTTTCCGGCATCCCCGGCCATTTGAGTATGAAATTACAACCTTCGCCGGCTTAAGCCGGCGGCGTCTTTGAGGTTCTTCCTACTTCTCTGGGTTCCACGAAACCCTAACCCTATGTCTTTCGATTTATTCTAGATCTTCTTTAGATCTACAGTATTACGAAGCTTCTTTCTATGTTTTCTCTAAAAAACTTCCATCTTTAAACGATCTTTCAATTTTAAAAACTAGGGTTTCATAAACCCCTTTCGAAAACGAATTTTTGCTTCTATTTTTAGTATTGTTTTATGTTTCTTATGCGATTTAACGAATGATTCAAGATGCCTTTCATTTTTGACTTGCTCTACTGAAAACCCTAAGTATTCCCTAAAACTCTGAATCTATCTGTGACTAATATGTTGTTTGAGCTTTTACTTCTCATAAATGTTATGCTCCTCTATGACTTCTATCTTGTTGTTGTTGTTAAGGTTCATTGCCTCTGTGATTCTATTATGTTTAACCTCCCTGTTCATATATGAACCTGTGTGATTCCTATTTTTCCTAAGGTTTTCAATTTGTTATACTACTTGCCTAAGGTTTTCCCTGATTTTTGTGATAGTCATTGCTTGATAAATTCGATTACTTGCTGTACAAACTTTACATAGCATCCTATAGTGATTCTGTGAGCTGTGACATCTTTTCTCAAGATTGTAACCTATATGTGTTTTCCTTAAAACCTTATACTGATTTTCAATGTTTCCTTACTTAGGTGATACTTTCCCTGATTATACTTGATTCCCTGTGATTTTAATTGCATTCGAGATTCCCTCGACTAATTTTGAGAATTAAAATCATACTTTACCTTTTTAATATGCTATCAGTTTTACTTTCCTTAATTATGTGCTATGTATTTGGCCTTTATTGTATGATACATGATGTTACTACTCCTACTGGGGGGTAAAATCAATTTATAGTTGATTCTTTTACCTTATTTAACTCTTATTGTCCCATTTGAACTTGACTCCCTAATTAAAGGGAGTCCAGGTCTTTAATTGATACTGATTGAGTATTATTTCCATAATTATGTTAGACTAGTACTCCTTATCTTATTTCTTGACTCGTCTTCAGAATTATAAATACTCTACTCTCTTTAGCATAAAAAAAGAGAGACATACGGACACACACACACAAAGAACACTCATATTGCTCTGAACTCTCTCTTGCTTTCCTATACATTCTCTCTTGATTCTCTTATTTATTATTGGCTACTCAGTCGGCTGAAAGCCAAGACTGAGTAACTTATTGCTGCTCTGTTGTTTTGCATACTACTGTCCTATTGCTCTACTTCTCTACACCTTGCTGTTCTATTCTCACTCTTGACTGGTATGTTTCTAGTTTAAGTTTATAGCATCCAGCTCAATATGTTTCTGTTTGTGTTAAGGTTCCTGTTGTTTCTCTTATGCTTCTACTTATGGTTCTGCTGCTTGCCTTGCAATTAGCATATTTTCTTTGTCCATGGGAGCACTGCCTTGGGGACCATTTGAGTACCCATTGAAATCTGACACACAAGGCTGGCATTCCACACTGCACTTACTCATTCCAGGCTAGGGAACTTGGGTGTGAGCACTGCCTGGGATCCACTGAGGTCCTTAGGAACTCTTACACACCTGGGTTACAAAGGTCATGGCATATGGAATGTTTGGATCTGGACTTGGGCCTACTGTTAGGCTCCCTATAGTATAACTTCTTGATTTTCTTATTTACTTATGTAATTTGTGCAATGATGGTCTGTAATAATTAATTGTAAAAAACGACTCTGGGGTTGGATAGTGAAATGAGTGGGGTTATGCATGCTTAGTATAATTATGGATAGAAACCATGTTATAGGATTTATTTTCCATATGTGCGCAATAGTCACCATGCTTAGGAGTACTTGCCATGCATGCATTAGAGAACATGTTTTAGGCCTGTTTATTTCAGCATCTCTACCTTACTCATGTTCATCTAGAAATCCTGTTCACAGTTAAATAACAATAAAAGGACGTTATAATGTTACTACCCTTGTATTTTCACGATTACTACATCTATAAATCCTGTTTTAGGTTAAAAACATTAACTGTCAATATTTGCATTAGAGACCATGTTACCTTAGGATTTCATTCTTAGCATGTTCATGTTATCTATGCCAAACTCATGTGTTAAAATATACTGCATTGAACACTTAGAAACCATGTGCTAGGTTCATCAACTTAACAAATGACGCCTCTGTACGCTCTGTTTCGAGTCAAAAAAATGGGTTAATAAATGAATCTCGCTAAAAAATAGATTTTGACTGCTGAAAACGTTCCTTACATTTAGAAAAGCCTGCATAGGTGTGAATCATTCTACACTCTGCCTGCATTTAGATATCCTGTTTTAGGACCTGCATCCATACTCGTTTGAACACTCACTTCCTCGTTACGACTAAGTCAGAACAGATTCATCCTGCCTATTTACTATTTTCTAAAGGCTAAAACAGAGTAACTGGCGTATTTTTAACACGCCTAGGCAAGCCTTAGGTACTTAGTTTATCAAAACAAGAAAAACTGTTTATGTGCATTGGCTGACTAATTATAAGAAGTCTAAAACTGGCAAAATACTGCTTCTGAAATTCAGTAATCATATTGTCATGCTGTAGTATTCTCACTTAAACATCCTGCTTTAGGTTCTGAAATTCAAAGACCTCATTTGTGTTTGAGTTGTGCTATTTATGTGTATAATTTGTGGAGGGATATATGAGCCTCGTAACTGTTTCTATGTGTTCCCCATATTTGCAGTCCTAACTGTTTTATTTGTCGCTTAGAATTTTGTCCTTTAAACCTAGGGGTTCAGCCTAGTACCTACCATTTAGGAATAGTAGTCCTAGTCTCCTCCAAGACTGATAGGATGGGACTGGTAATAGCACGCAATAAGTTTCGTGACCAACACACGTTTTAAATACCTTCGTGGGATGGAAAAGGGTAGAATATGGATATGATGACCGAAGCGCTAATACCACGTGTAGCTCTGCCTATCGGGTATTGCATTGATGTGATCCGTATTTCTTTAAACCTAGGACATTTTTCTCAAATGTTTATTTTTGATCTCTTTCAACTTTTAGCAAAAACTCCTATACTTGTTTGAAATCCCCTCTTATATGAGCCTTGCTTATTATTTTTTTATTATCCGAATTCACGAAACCATTTGGCCGGGACCCACAATTGTGGATCCTGAGGGGTGCCTAATACCTTTCCCTTGGGATAACTTCAAGCCCTTACCCAATCTTTGGTAACGCAAACTAGTTTCATGAGTTAATTACACAAGGTGCCCTAATGCACCATCAAAAATCGTTAGGTGGCGACTCTTCCTTTAAACTTCTTCCTTTTAAAGGAACCAAAATGTCATAAACCCGATTTCTCCGCACTTAAATTTGGGGAAAAAAAGGGGGCGCGATAGCATGGCGACTCTGCTGGGGATTATACCTAGGCTTTTACCATTACAAATCATTTCGTGAATTTGGACCTTTTGTTTAATGTTTGCACCCTTTCCTCTTCCCCGTTACATGCCATTAGATTCTTTTTACCTCTTTCGAGTATTTATTTCCCATGAACAAACTAACATGTCTCTTTGTTTCCTTTTTTGTAATTGCTTTCAATCATAACTGTTGTATTTACCGCCTTTCTTAACGTGCAAATACATGATTATTTGTTTAAATGCTTATTTATTGCATATCATGCTCGACATTCATACTCCACTCGTGCCAAACAAAATACTATAGCAACGCTTACAATGAGTGGTTGCGCTATTCCTATATCATTACCCCTTAAATTCAGAAAGGCGTATTTGCGGTAAAACTAGTCGATCAGAGGTGCAGTCGACAGTTCCGTGCCTTCACCCTTGAGTTATACGCTCAAGGGTACCAGTCTAAAACCCCATAGAAACCTTACTCTATTATACTGTTGCATGCATCATGGTCAAACCTAGCCAGGCTAACGTGTTGTCCGCACAATAGCCTTTAAGATAGCCTTGTCCAAATTCCATTGGGTTATCCTAAAACCTAAACGGACACCCTCATGCTCTGTGCATTTATTTGGAGAACTAAATGCTTCCTGCTAATTATTGGTGTTAAATAGTCGAGTCTGGTGGGGGTAAGGGGCCTAACCTTGTCTGTTTTGCAGAAAATGAGGCATGAAGTCCCCACATTCGGCATGGTCACCAATATTCACCCTAGGCTGCTGAATTGGTGGGAAGACCACCACTCTAGTGACAAAACTCTCATAAAAAAACACCTGGGCAATCTACCATCTCTTCTAGATATCCAGCAAAAGAAAATGATGATAGAGGCCGCTACTCTATTTAGGGATTGTGATAGGTCCGTGTTTCGTTTTGGGAATATTGAAATGACGCCTTTATTAGAAGTGATAGGAGGATTGGTTGGTCTATATTGGGAATCTCCGGGGTTGCTGATACTTGAAAACCGCACGGGCTGGGGTTTCCTAAAACTGATGGGTTTGAGGAAGAATCCAGAATTGGTGTGTCTGAAGGATTTATACATCCCTTTTGACTATTTATATGAAAGGTACGATCACAGCAAATCGTACCGCACCTACCAAGACGAGTTTGCCATCACTTCTTTAGGACATATCCATCGCCGAGTATTCGTGTTTATGGTGTGTTTTTTGGGTTTGATTGTATTCCCAATGGAGAAGGAAAGAATCCATACTAGGTTGGCCATGATGACTAAGACGCTAATGGAAGGGATAGATGGGCAGAATTTCAGCATGGTGCCCATGATCATCGCAGATATATATCGGGCCCTAGAAACGTGTCAACGAGGAGCAAGGCATTTCGAAGGTTCCAACTTATTACTCCAACTCTGGCTCATAGAACATCTGCAGAAAGGTGAATACCAACAAGACATCCATCGAAGGATTTAGGATGACCATATCGCTTTTCATCACCCAAAGAGAATGAACTATATTCCCGACATGTTCGCTCAGCCAGAGAATGCCGAAGGATGGGTTGAATTATTTGGTAACTTAATTGAGGATCAGGTTCAATGGATGTTCGAGTGGTTTCCGACAAATGAGTTCATTATTCGGTCTCGAGATGCTTCATTTCTGATATTGATTGGTCTGAGGGGGACATACCCTTACGTCCCTCTGCGAGTTATGAGGCAAGCAGGTAGAATGCAGGTCATACCTAGGATCGAGAAAATGAGTCATCTCCGAGAAGACTTTCAGAATAATGATAGCCCTCACAAGTGCCAAGCTCAGCACCTATGGCACTATAGGATTAGGCTCTAAAAGGACACCATCGAGCCAGACATGTATCACTCTGGTTGCACCCCTTTCTATATTGGTTGGTTAGAAAATGATCTGGGTGGTCAAATTGAGCCGGGGTTCGTTCCCAGTCACCGAGTCATAGACGAAAAGGCTAAAGCACAAGTCAAGTACAACCAACTGCGCAAGAGGAATCGTGAATGTGAGGATGACCACCACAAGATACATAAGTCCAACAAAAGGTTGATCGAGGAATGGAAGGACATGGCTGTCAGCGCCAACCAGAGGTTAAGTCACTTGGAGCAAGGTATAGTTAAACTGGAGAAGAAATTAATCAAAAGGATCGAGACTTGCCAAAAGGCTGAGGGAGCTGAAGGGGGATACTTAGCCAGAACCTACCTACTGTTGGGACTTCGCGAGTTGGGAAAGATGATCGAGGGAAGCAAGAATGCCGAATATGGGGAAGGTCCTTCTGGGACCAAGTAGATATGGGTGTCTTCTTTTCTTCATTAATGTAATAAGGCCTATAATGCCTTTTATTTTCGCATTTTTAGAGTCGTCTTAAAGATTTGTCTATTTTTCTTATCAATAAAATGAGGCATTTAGCATTATAAGTTCTCCAAATCAATTTGTCGCTAGGCCTACCTCGGGCACAAGAGGTTCCAACTTAGGATGCGCTTTACATTTCCGCCTTGCGTGTTTACATACTGCAATACTTTTTCAGAATCCCCACTGACTTGGCTACCTTTTGTTTTTGTTTTTGTTTTGTTTTCTGCTTATTATTATTCCCCTCCACAAAGGTTGGTTCTTGCACTCTATCCAAAAGCCCTTCCATATAGGCTGTAGGCAAGGGGACATCTCTCAAGAACTGGTCTATCAGGACGACCAAAGCCCGACGAGCCTCGGGGTAGCAAGTCTCAAAACAAGCATTACTTACTATTTTATTTACTAAATGATTTTCCCTTTTCTGCATTTTCAAATCCTGCAATAAGATCTTCAATGTTCAAAACAGTTATTCAATTTATCAATGCATTTTCTAATTTCTTTTATGAATCCAATATTTATTGCTACTGTTTTCTCTAACTAGTTTATCTATACAACATTACTATTATTTTTCTTGATGAACCGATGACTGTGACATGCAATGAGACAACACAGCAAACGGACATTGATTCAGATGAAGACGATATACCTGATGAGATCGTTAGAGAGGTTGAAAACAGACCTAAGTCCAACCTGTATGAGACTGAGATTATCAATCTGGGAGATTTAGAGAATGTCAAGGAAACACGCATCAGCATTCATTTATCACCATCAAAAAAAGAAAGAATACACAGAGTTTCTGAAGGAGTATGAGGACATATTCGCCTAGTCGTATGATGACATGACTGGTCTAAGTACTTCCATTATGGCTCACAAATATCCAACTAATCCAATGTGTCCACCGGTAAAGCAAAAGCTTAGAAAGTTCAAACCCGATATGAGTTTGAAAATCAAAGAAGAAGTCACCAAGCAGATCAACGCCAAAGTTCTCTGGTGGTAGAGTACCCGACATGGTTAGCCAAAATTGTACGTGTGCCAAAGAAGGATGGGAAGGTCAGAGTCTGTGTCGACTACCGGGATGTCAACTGAGCTAGTCCAAAAGACGACTTCCCCTTGCCAAATATACACATTCTAATTGACAACTGCGCCAAGCATGAATTATAGTCCTTCGGGGATTGCTTCGCGGGTTATCATCATATTTGGATGGATGAGGAAAATGCTGAGAAAACGGCGTTCATTACGCCGCGGGGAGTGTACTGTTACAAGATGATGCCATTCGGCCTGAAGAATCCAGGGGCCACCTACATGAGGGCTATGACACCCATATGATTCACAAGGAGATCGAGGTATACGGGGATGACATCATTATCAAATCAAAGAAAGATGTTGACCACATGGAGTATTTGAGGAAGTTCTTCAACAGGTTGCGAAAATACAATCTGAAGCTGAATCCTGCGAAATGTGCATTCAGGGTTCCTGCCGGGAAGTTGCTGGGATTCATTGTAAGCCGTCGGGGAATATAATTTGATCCATCAAAAGTCAAGGCCATTCAGGAATTACCACCACCAAGGAAAAAGAAAGATGTTATGAGCTTCTTGCGGAGGCTTAACTACATCAACCGATTCATAGCACAGTCTAAAGTCATCTATGAGCCGATCTTCAAGATGCTGAAGAAGGACGCTGCAACTAAGTGGACCGAAGATTGTCAAAAGGCTTTCGACAGAATCAAAGAGTATTTGTCAACACCGTAGGTCTTGGTACCGCCTGATCCGGGTAGGCCCCTATTACTCTACCTTGCAGTACTGGATGGAGCTTTCGGTTGCGTTCTTGGGCAACATGATGAAACAGGGAGAAAGGAAGAAGCTATTTAGTATCTCAGAAAGAAGTTCACTCCGTATGAAGCCCGATATTCTTTGCTGGAATGCACTTGCAGCGCTTTGACTTGGGTCTCTCAGAAGTTGAGGCATTACTTTTGTGCCTATACAACATATCTCATATCAAGGATGGATCCATTGAAATAAATCTTTCAGAAACTCATGCCCACTGGCAAGCTAGACAAGTGGCAAATCCTACTGAGTGAGTTCGACATTATTTATGTGACTCAAAAAGCGGTCAAGGGACAAGCATTAGTAGACCATCTTGCTGAGAATCCAATGGACGGAGAATACGAACCCCTGAAAACATATTTTCCTGACGAAGAAGTATCATTCGTAGGAGAAGAAATTGCAGAATCCTACGACGGTTGGAGGATGTTCTTTGATGGCGCAACAAACTTCAAAGGAGTCGGTATCGGAGCAGTCTTAATATCAAAAACAGGTCAGCATTATCAAGAATCCGCCAAACTCCGGTTTCCTTGCACCAACAACATGGCTGAATATGAGGCATGTATATTGGGGCTCAACATGGGCATTGACATGAAAGCCCAGGAGCTATTAGTGATTGGTGACTCAGACTTATTGGTACATCACGTACAAGGAGAATGGGTAACCAAAAATTCCAAGATACTACCCTATCTACATCACGTTCAGGAGCTGAGAAAGAGGTTCACAAAGATAAAGTTTCGGCATGTCCCCAGAATCCAGAATGAGTTCGCCGATGCTCTGGATACCTTGTCATCTATGATTCAGCATCCAGACAAAACTTTCATTGACCCCATTCTAGTGAAAATTCATAGTCAGCCGGCCTACTGTGCCCATGTTGAAGAAGAAGCAAACGGAAATCCTTGGTTTCATGACATCAGGGAATATTTGGCAAAAGGAGAATACCCAGAGCTTGCAAACGCCACCCAGAAGCGCACACTACGGAGATTGTCTAACAATTTCTTTCACAGCGGAGGAATTCTGTATAGGAGGACTCCTGATTTGGGGTTATTAAGGTGCGTCGATGCAAAAGAAGCATCAAAACTATTGGAAGAAATTCATGTTGGGACTTGTGGTCCACATATGAACGGGTTTGTATTAGTGAAGAAGATACTCCGAGCGGGTTAGTTCTGGATGACCATGGAAACTGATTGCATCCAGTACGTCCAAAAATGCCACCAATGTCAGATACATGGGGATATGATAAAGGTACCTCCGAGTGAGCTTAATGAAACAAGTTCACCATGGCCGTTCTCCGCCTGGGGCATAGACTTCGTTGGACCAATCGAGCCTGCCGCCTCCAACGGACAAAGGTTCATTCTAGTTGCCATTTATTACTTTACTAAATGGGTCGAAGCAGCCTCCTACAAAGCAGTTACTAAGAAAGTCGTGGCCGACTTTGTCCGCGACTGCATTGTTTGTCGGTTCGGACTTCCAGAGTCAATCATCACCGATAATAGTTCCAACTTCAACAGCGACGTAATGAAAGCTATGTGTGAAACTTTCAAGATCAAACAAAAGAATTCAACAGCCTATCAACCTCAAATGAATTGAGTCGTAGAGGCCGCCAACAAGAACATCAAGAAGACACTAAGGAAGATGATAGAAAGGCACAAGTAGTGGCATGAGAAGTTGTCATTCGCCTTATTGGGATATCACACCACGGTTCGCACATCAATCGGGGAAAATCCCTATATGCTGGTCTACGGTACATATGTTGTTATTCCTGCTGAAGTTGAAATTCCATCTCTGAGAATCATACAAGAAGCTGAGCTCAGCGACGTAGAATGGGTGAGAAGCCATTATGAGCAGCTGGCCCTCTTAGACAGAAAAAGAATGAAAGCAGTTTGTCATGGTCAACTCTACCAGAACAGAATGTCCAGAGCCTTCAACAAGAAAGTCAAGCCAAGACGATTCACACCGGGGCAGCTGGTGCTAAAGAAAATCTTTCCACATCAAGACGAAGCCAAAAGGAAATTCTCTCCCAACTGGCAAGGCCCGTACATGGTTCACCGACTGCTGACAGGAGGAGCACTTATACTTGCAAAAATTGATGGAGAAATTCGGCCAAAACCAATCAACTCAAATGCAGCCAAGCGCTACTATGTGTAACTCTTTATGCTTTTATCAATGTTGTAAATTGAACTACACCTGGCCTGATTCCCGTTTAAGAGGGGATACGTAGGCAGTCCTATGGGTTCGGTCACATTTTAATAAAATTCTCATTTTCCCTATGAATGGAAACTGGGGCAGAATTTTGAGGAGGACCCTCAAAATTCTGAAGCAAGTTCAGCCAATCTCCGCATGAGAAACATCCAGGAGTAGTCACCCATCAAACTGGGGCAGAATTTTGAGGAGGACCCTCAAAATTCTGAAGCAAGTTCAGCCAATCTCCGCATGAGAAACATCCAGGAGTAGTCACCCATCAAACTGGGGCAGAATTTTGAGGAGAACCCTCAAAATTCCGTGGCAGGAGAGGTTGCAATGTCCCGAGTCGCGTCATGGTCGTCGGTTCATCTAAAAATTATTTTTAGATTATGTACTTATATTATATCGTTAAAAAATCATGCATATGTATTTCTTGAAACAACTTGTTTAGCAAACGCTACCCCTGTGATACAAACAAAATCATCATCAAGTAGACGGTCAAGCAAAGCCAGCGGGGATGCGAACTAACCTTTCCCCTTTACAGAACTCACGATTGTTTTCTTTGGATGCAGGCACAAAGATGGAGAAAGACCAAAACATATTATCCTCCCGAAAGACGTACGTTGCTCGAAGACATGCTTCTCAAAATCGTCACATACACCGATATTTATTTCCACCACAAACAACACTTCATTATTGCAACACTCGCAACAACCACTTCACCGCAATTTATCATCAGCTAAGAACTACATCTGCATTTTATTTCCTGCATTGCATAAGGCTACCATTCTGCCTTTCGAGACTAAACACTATCTCCATTTGCATTTATCGCCTGCATAAGGCTACCATTCTGCCTTTCGAGACTAAACATTATCTCCATTTGCATTTATCTCTTGCATAAGGCTACCATTCTGCCTTCTGAGACTAAACATTGTCTCCATCTACAGTTATCTCTTGCATAAGGCTACCATTCTGCTTTCCGAGGTTGAACGCTACCTCCATATGCATTTATCTTTTTGCATAAGGCTACTATTCTACCTTCCGAGGTTAAATGCTACCTACATCTGCATTTTATTTTCTGCATTGCATAAGGCTACCATTCTGCCTTCCAAGACTAAACACTGTCTCCATCTGCATTTTGCATTGCATAAGGCTACCATTCTGCCTTCCGAGACTAAACACTGTCTCCATCTGCATTTTGCATTGCATAAGGATGTCATTCTGCCTTTCGAGACTAAACGATGTCTCCATCTGCATTTTTATTCCCTGCATTGCATAAGGCTACCATTCTGCCTTCTGAGACTAAACGTTGTCTCCATCTGCATTTTATCCCCTGCATTGCATAAGGCTACCATTATGCCTTCCGAGGTTGAACGCTACCTCCATCTGCATTTATCTTTTTGCATAAGGCTACCATTCTACCTTTCGAGACTAAACGCTGTCTCCATCTGCATTTTATCCCTTACATTGCATAAGGCACCATTCTTCCTTTCGAGGTTAAACACTACCTCCATCTGCATTTATCTTTTCCTGCATAAGGATACCATTCTGCCTTCCGAGGCTAGACGCTGCCTCCCATTTACTTTTCAAAGCAACCACTGTCGTTGTCATTATCTATTTCATTTCGTTTCGGGCTAAGCTCCGCCCTTTTGATTCGCAAGACTAAGCTCTGTCTTGTTAGCATCACACTATTGCATTTTTCATGGGCTGAAATATCGCCAACCTGTTCAAAGGTGTCATCGTTCAGAGGCACCATCTTCATGGCCCGAGAACATCATTTCATGGCCTGACGATCTCTTTTATGAGTTTGCATATCATTATTCAAAGGCATCATGGTTCGGAGGCACCATCCTCATGGCCCGAGAACATCATTTCATAGCCTGCGAATCCCGCATCAAGCGATTCATGGCCCAGGACATCATAGTCTGAGGACGTCATCCTCAACCGTCCATAGATAGCATTCATAGTCCAGCGGGAACCTGCATCATGTTTAAATTACGCACAATATATGCTTGTTATTCATTTGCAGGAAATCTGGCTAGGAACAGCCGACCAGGAAGGATCGGACCACTCCAGTTCTCATAATTACCCCATAAGCCATTCAATTCACCTCGCCTTGCACCTTGCGTCCGTCCTTGTAAACGTCACCGGTATACTTCGCCGACGACTCCTAAACTACATACGACCTGATTCTTGTAAAACCAGGGATATGTAGGCAGCTCAGAAGCCGGGGTGCGACCTGAATCTTTCATGCTATTTCCACTCGGTCAAAATTGGCCATCATATCTTTACCCGAAAACTCTTTTATCCTTCCCGGGTAAACAGGGGCAGCTGTTGATACCCAATTTTTCCTCAAAATTATTTTCATACTTGCATATATGCCTTCAAAATCATTTTTTATAATAATTGGTATTTTTTCATATTTTTATCAATTTATTGTCCTATTTATTTAGTATTTTATATTCAATAATTATTCATAAATTGTATTATAAATAATTTCAAAGTGTTTCCCAGCTCAATATTTCATTTTTAATCCTATTAGGATTTAATTATTTCACAAATTAACCAATTTGCTATAATTACGCAAATTTTGCAATTTTAGCCTAATTATACATTTATGCTATTTTGATTCGATAATTAGTCATTTTATATTTCAATATTAGCTAATTACCTTAATTGTCATCTTTGTAGAATTAATTTGATTTTGTATAATTATTAGCTATTTTTATTAATTATTTATTTGATTTAATGGGTATTTAATAATTAGCCATTATTATTTAAAACATAGCCTAAATTAGATCCAACCCGCCTGATTTAATTAACCCATTTAACCCAGCCTAAAATCTAATTCCTACCTGGCCCAACATTGTGATCAATCTGAGCCGTTGATCAATTTGAATCAACGACCCAGATTACTGGTTACCATAATTAACTCCTACCACTACCCCAATCGACCCCTCATTTTCCCAAGATTCGTTCTCTCTCTATCTCTCTCTGTTACTCTCTAGCTCTCTCTAGAAGCTTCCTTGGCTTCTCCCCTCCGATGGGGTCTGTCCATCTTCTCCGGCTGGTTCTCACCGGAAGCCTTGTTTCTTCATCATCTCATGGTTGTCTACCCACTTCTCATCGGTCCAGTGATGCCCTGGGGTCCTCAGACGAACTTGGAGCGGTTCTCTTGCCTCCCATGGTCCCATGCCACTTTCCGGCCTCCCCGGCCGTTTGAGTAAGAAATTACAACCTTCTCCGGCTTAAGCCGGCGGCGTCTTTGAGGTTCTTCCTACTTCTCTGGGTTCCACGAAACCCTAACCCTATGTCTTTCGATTTATTCTAGATCTACTTTAGATCTATAGTATTACGAAGCTTCTTTCTATGTTTTCTCGGAAAAACTTCCATCTTTAAACGATCTTTCAATTTTAAAAACTAGGGTTTCATAAACCCCTTTCAAAAACGATTTTTTTCTTCTATTTTTAGTATTGTTCTATGTTTCTTTCTGCGATTTAACAACTGATTCAAGATGCCTTTCATTTTTTACTTGCTCTACTGAAACCCTAAGTATTCCCTAAAACTCTGAATCTATCTGTGACTAATATGTTGTTTGAGCTTTTACTTCTCATAACTGTTATGCTCCTCTATTGTCACGACCCAAATCATAATTCAAGTCGCGATGGCGCCCAACAGCGGGGTTAGGCAAGCCGATATAAATTTCAGTAAGTGATACCCTTCCCATTCGATCAAACAAATCAAAAATTTCAAGTTTAACACAACTAACATGATACTAGCCTTGAGTGAAGGAAAACAAATAGCAAATATAAGGCCGAAATAAGACATATACATAGTTATACAACCCAAAACCCAAAATATATACCGCGTGTGTGCCAGGAACTAGTGTCACGAGTGTCACGGGCAACTACTGAATATACAATGACTACTGCATATACAGGGTCTCAGTCTGAATGAAATAGACAGAGAGCATAACATGAGAAACTCCAGGGTGCTGCTAGGGAGTCACCAGGAAAGCAGCTTACCATGAAGTATGAACACGCTATCAATATCTAACACCGGCCTGAAACTCAGATGGACCAGCCTCCGGATCTGTACAGACAAGTACAGAAAAGGAAAGAAAGTGCAGCATGAGTAAATATATATAAATATGTACCCAGTGAGTATCCCGTCTAAACTCAAAGAAGTAGTGACGAGAGGTCGACTAGATACTCACTAAGGTCCAGCAACCTAATATAGAACGAGACAAGGCTAAAGCAATAGGCATTCGAAGTAGTAAACAACAAGTATATGAACACGTAATGTAACACAAGTAAAAGCACCAAATACCAATTCCTTCTTATTCAACAATACCTGACCAATACTGAAATATGTGATCCAGACTCAAGTGTACATATACCGACACGGACAAGACAACTGGCTGAAGTCATAGGGTGGGTCATAAGAACTGAGGTGATAAGCTCCCCATGATCGCGAATCATACCTGCGACTCGTGTGCTGACTCGATAGTAATAATAAGCTCCCCAAGATCGCGCATCATGCCTGCGACTCGTGTGCTGACTCGATAATAATAATAAGCTCCCCACGATCGCGCATCATGCCTGCGACTCGTGTGCTGACTCGATAATAATAATAAGCTCCCCACGATCGCGCATCATGCCTGGACTCGTATGCTGACTCGATAATAATAATAATATTTACAAATAGGTACCTACTCGACCGTGAACTCAACAAGATTGTGTCAATATCAAATCACTGATAGCCAATTAGGATTTACATCATCATATTCTTACCTCTCCCATGTCATTTAAACAATAAACACCTTTTATAATACATGCAACGGTCCAAATAAGGCACGAAATGGCATGCTCGTGGGTCCTACGGCTACCCGACATAGCAATATAGTCGCCACGTATGGACTCTCGTCACTTGGTACGTACGCGGCCCCCTCAACATGTACACATAGCAAATAAGGAACCTACGGGGACATTTCCCCCTTACAAGTTTGGAAAGAAGACTCACGTCGATAAAAGCACTCTCGGACCAAGGACCGGATCAAAAGATGCGTCCAAAACTCTGAAACTACTCTTGAAGGTTCACAACTAGCCAAACATAGCATAATTGAATCAATTTAAGGCTCTAGAAGGAGAATTATCAAGAATTCCTAAAATTCAACATTCTTAGCGATTCTTGAAATTTCGACCCCAGGCCCACGCTTTTGGATTTGGAATTTTTTGAAGGATTAAATTACCCGTAGTCTTAGGATCGTAATTACATAATTTATTTAGGAATTCAATGGCTAAAAAGGGATAATTCACTAATTATCAAAGCTCTAGGAATTTCTACCCAATGTTCCCATGATTTTGATATTTTAATAGGTAAACTAGTTAGATTTCCATAATAAATTCATGAATTTCCATAATAGATTTCTATAATAGATTTCCATAAATTCATGAATTTCCATAATAGATTTCCATAATGAATTTCTACCCAATTTTCCCATAATTAGTCATACTAACCTTGAAGGACTTGACCTTGGACAGCTTTTCCCTAGCTTTGAGAAGCTCTAATGGAGGTTGGGTATTTAATAATGAAGAAGAAACGCATATATGGACATTTATATACTGCCCAGGAAAACCTTCATTGTGATCGCGGCATCAGGCCTGCGATCGCGGAGAACAAATGACCCTGGCCCCCAGGAAGCACTATGCGATCGCATAGATGGGGGCCTGCGATCACAGAGGGTAGAGAGGTAGGCTTATGCGATCGCAGGAGTGAGGTCTGCGACCGCGGAGAGGAACATGCAGTAGGGGGTGGGGGGTAGGTAGGTGACTTGTGCGATCGCAGGAGTGAGTCTGCGTTCACAGAGAGTGGGGGAAGAGACTTATGCGATTGCAGGGTGATGTCTGCGATCGCAGAGAACAAAATTTAGCCCAGAAGGAATACCTCTCTGCGTTCGCAATCATCCCTCTGCGATCGCAGAGAAGGAAACTAGACAGGAATTTTCTGGTTTTTCTAACTTAGCTCCCGGGGTTCTAAAACACCCCCGAGCCCCCCGGGACCCTGTCCAAAAGCACCGGCAAGTCTGTATTCATGATACGGACTCGATCAAACTTCCGGAACATGAAAAACAACAATGGAACTCAGAATTCAACCCCAAAACCAAATTAATCAAACTTAAGAACTTTGAAATTCTAGAATTCATTACATTGCGCTGAATGGGTCTATACTATCGGAATGAACCCAAATTTTGCAGGCAAGTCATAAATGACTATACAGAACTATTGTCGGTCCCGGAATTCCATTCGGACCTCGATAGCATGAAGTCCGTTTCAGGCCAAATTCTAAACTTAAGGAAATCCTAATTTCCATTTCGGGCGCCGAAACGCTCCGGGGTCATCAGAAACCCGAGCCGAACATACGCCCAAGTCCGATATCATCAAACGGAGATACTGGAGCTGTCAGAACTCGATTCCGAGCGTTTGGTCAAAATGTTGACCGAAGTCAAACTTGGCCAAATAGGCCAGCCTTAAGGAACCAAGTGTTCCTAAACCATCCAATTCATTCCCAAATCCCGAACCGCCCGCTCCTGCGAGTCATAAAGCACGAGCAGCCGCTATGGAAGGTTTCATTTAAGGAAACGGAGTCCTAATACGTCAAACGACCGGCTGGGTCGTTACATTCTCCCCTTCTTAAACAAACGTTTGTCCTCGAACGGGACTAGAATCGTACCTGGAGTGCTGAATAGCTGTGGATATCTGCTCCGCATGTCCTGCTCGGACTCCCAAGTCGCCTCTTCAACTGGTTGGCCCCTCCACTGGACCTTAACCACAGAAACTGTCTTAGACCTCAACTGGAGTTCCTGCCTATCAATAATGGCAACTGGTTCCTCCTCGTAGCCCAACTTCTCATCTAACTCGATAGTGCTGTAACCAACCACGTGCGAGAAGTCGATGCGATACCTCTGAAGCATGGCAACATGAAAAACTGGATGAATTCCTGATAAGGCTGGAGGTAAAGCAAGCTCATAAGCAACCTCTCCAACCCGCTTCAACACCTCGAAAGGACCTATAAACCTGGGGCTCAGCTTGCCCTTCTTCCCAAATCTCATAATGCCCTTCATCGGCGAGACCTTCAACATAACCTTATCTCCCTCCATGAACGCTACATTACGTGCCCGCTGATCTGCGTAGCTCTTCTGCCTAGATTGTGTTGTACTGAGCCTTTCCTTAATAATCTTCACCTTTTCCAAGGCATCCCTCACCAGATCTGTACCATATAACTTGGCCTCACCAGGCTCAAACCACCCAATTGGAGAACGGCATCGCCGACCATATAAAGCCTCAAATGGAGCCATCTCGATAAAGGACTGATAACTATTATTGTATGCAAACTCCGCTAAAGGCAAGAACTGATCCCACTGACCCCCAAAATCAATCACATAGGCCCTGAGCATATCTTCCAGAATCTAAAATGTACGCTCTGACTGGCCATCAGTCTGAGGGTGAAATGCTGAACTGAGGTTTATCTGAGTACCCATCTCGCTCTGCAAGGCTCTCCAGAAGTGCGAAGTGAACTGAGGACCTCGATCTGATATAATAGACGCTGGCACACCGTGCAACCGAACTATCTCACCAATGTAACTCTGAGCCAGCCTCTCTGTAGTATAAGTAGTAGCCACAGGAATGAAATGCGCTGATTTGGTCAGTCTATCCATAATGACCCAAACCGCGTCAACCTTCTGCAATGTCCGAGGCAACCCAACCACGATGTCCATAGTGATGCGCTCCCATTTCCACTGAGGAATGGGAATCTATTGAAACAAGCCTCCTCGCCGCTGTACTTAACATGTTGACAATTAAGACACCTAGCCACATGCTGAACAATGTCCTTCTTCAGCCTCCACCAGTAGTGCTGCTTCAAATTCCGATACATCTTTGTCGCTCCTGGATGAATAGAATACCGAGAATTGTGCGCCTCTTCTAGAATCCTCTCCCTCAGGCCATCAATATCAGGAAACCTGCCCTAGAGTCTCAAAACCACATCCTCACCTAAGGTAACATCCTTGTCCTTACCGTGGACCACGGTATCTCGGAGTTGTGCCAAACACGGGTCATCAAACTGTCGAGCCTTGATCTCTCCCAATAACGAAGACTGAGAAACAACATGAGCTAGAACTCGACGAGACTCAGAAAGATCCAATCTCACCAAACGATTGGCCAAGGACTGAATGTCCAAGGCTAGAGGTCTCTCCTCCGCTGCAATGTACGCTAAACTGCCCATACTCACTGCTCTCCTGCTCAAAGCATCTGCCACTACATTCGCCTTGCCCGAGTGGTAAAAAATAGTAAGATCATAGTATTTTAACAACTCGAGCCATCTTCGCTGCCTCAGATTAAGGTCCTTCTACTTATATAAATGCTGCAAACTGCGATGGTCAGTGTAGACCTCACAAGACACGCCATATAAGTAATGTCGCCATATCTTCAAAGCATGAACAATCGCCGCCAACTCCAAATCGTGCACAGGGTAATTCTTTTCATGAACCTTCAGCTGTCGCGAAGCATAAGCAATAACCCTGCCATCTTGCATCAACACACATCCCAACCCGACGCGCGAGGCATCGCAATACACTGTATACACTCCAGACTCAGAAGGCAATGATAACACTGTTGCTGAAGTCAATGCTGATTTGAGTTTCTGAAAGCTCGCCTCACAATTGTCGGACCACTGGAATGGAGCATTCTTCTGAGTCAATCTAGTCAATGGGGCGGCAATAGAAGAGATTCCCTCCACGAACCGATGGTAGTAACCTGCTAAACCCAGAAAACTCCAGATCTCTGAAGCTGAAGTAGGACGTGGCCAACTCTAAACTTCCTCAATCTTCTGTGGATCAACCTTGATACCCTGACCGGACACCACAGCCCCAAGAACGCCACATATTCCAACCAGAACTCACACTTAGAGAACTTAGCATATAACTTCTGTTCTCCTAAGGTCCGAAGCACAATCCTCAAATGATGCTCGTGCTCACCCAGGCTAGGTGAGTAGATCAATATATAAGCAATGAAAACAATAACGAAGGAGTCGATATACGGCCTGAATACCCTATTCATCAAGTCCATAAAATATGTATGGGGCATTAGTCAAGCCAAAGGACATCACTAGAAACTCATAGTGGCCATATCTGGCCGGAGTCTTAGGGTGGGTCGTAAGGACTGAGGTGATAAGCTCCCCACGATCGCGAATCATACATGCGACTCGTGTGCTGACTCGATAGTAATAATAAGCTCCCCACGATCGTGCATCATGCCTGCGACTCGTGTGCTGACTCGATAATAATAATAAGCTCCCCACGATCGCGCTTCATGCCTGCGACTCGTGTGCTGACTCGATAATAATAATAAGCTCCCCATGATCGCACATCATGCTTGCGACTCGTGTGCTGACTCGATAATAATAATAATATTTACATATAGGTACCTACGGGTACCGACTCGACCGTGAACTCAATAGGATTGTGTCAATATCAAATCACTGATAGCCAATTAGGATTTACATCATCATATTCTTACCTCTCCCATGTCATTTCAACAATAAACACCTTTTATAATACATACAACGGTCCAAATAAGGCACGAAATGGCATGCTCGTGGGTCCTACGACTACCCGACATAGCAATATAGTCGCCACGTACGGACTCTCGTCACTTGGTACGTACGCGGCCCCCTCAACATGTACACATGGCAAACAAGGAACCTATGGGGACATTTCTCCCTTACAAGTTTGGAAAGGAGACTCACCTCGATAAAAGCACTCCTCGGACCAAGGACCGGATCAAAAGATGCGCCCGTAACTCCGAAACTACTCTTGACGGTTCACAACTAGCCAAACATAGCATAATTGAATCAATTTAAGGTTCAAGAAGGAGAATTATCAAGAATTCCTAAAATTCAACATTCTTGGCGATTCTTGAAATTTCGACCCCGGGCCCACGCTTTTGGATTTGGAAAATTCTTGAAGGATTAAATTACCCGTAGTCTAAGGATCGTAATTACATAATTTATTTAGGAATTCAATCGCTAAAAAAGGGATAATTCACTAATTATCAAAGCCCTAGGAATTTCTACCCAATTTTTCCATGATTTTTATATTTTAATAGGTAAACTAGTTAGATTTCCATAATAGATTCATGAATTTAGAGAGAAACTCATACTAACCTTGAAGGACTTGACCTTGGACAGCTTTTCCCTAGTTTTGAGGAGCTCTAATGGAGGTTGGGTATTCAATAATGAAGAAGAAACCCGTAATTGGACATTTAAATACTGCCCAGGAAAACCTTCACTGCGATCGCGGAGAACAAATGACCCTGGCCCCCAGGAAGCACTATGTGATCGCATAGATGGGGGCCTGCGATCGCAGAGGGTAGGGAGGTAGGCTTATGCGATCGCAGGAGTGAGGTATGCGACCGCAGAGAGGAACATGCAGTAGGGGGGGTAGGTAGGTGACTTGTGCGATCGCAGGAGTGAGTCTGCGTTCGCAGAGAGTGGGGGAAGAGACTTATGTAATCGCAGGGTGATGTCTGCGATTGCAGAGAACAAAATTTAGCCTAGAAGGAATTCCTCTCTGCGTTTGCATGTCATCCCTCTGCGATCGCAGGGAAGGAAACCAGACAGGAATTTTCTAGTTTTTCTAACTTAGCTCCCGGGGGTCTAAAACACACCCGAGCCCCCCGGTACCCCAATCAAAAGCACCGGCAAGTCTGTATTCATGATACGGACTCGCTCGAACTTTCGGAACATGAAAAACAGCAACGGAACTCAGAATTCAACCCCAAAACCAAATTAATCAAATTTAAGAATTTTGAAATTCTAGAATTCATTACATTGCGCCGAACGGTTCTATACTACTCGGAATGACCCCAAATTTTGCAGGCAAGTCATAAATGACTATACGAAACTATTGTCGGTCCCGGAATTCCATTCGGACCTCAATAGCGTGAAGTCCCGTTTCAGGTCAAATTCTAAACTTAAGGAAATCCTGATTTCCATTTCGGGCGCCGAAATTTTCCCGGGTCATCATAAACCCGAGCCGAATATACGCCCAAGTCCGAAATCACCATACAGAGCTACTGGAGCTATCAGAACTTGATTCCGAGGTCGTTTGCTCAAAATGTTGACCGAAGTCAAACTTGGCCAAATAGGCCAGCCTTAAGGAACCAAGTTTTCCTAAACCATCCAATTCATTCCCAAATCCTGAACCACCCGCTCCCGCGAGTCATAAAGCACGAGCAGCCACCATGGAAGGTTTCATTTAAGGGAACAGAGTCCTAATACGCGAAACGACCGGCCGGGTCGTTACATCTATGACTTCTATCTTGTTGTTGTTGTTAAGGTTTACTGCCTCTGTGTTTCTATTATGTTTAACCTCCACGTTCGTCTATGAACCTGTGTTATTCCTGGTTTTCCTAAGGTTTTCAATTTGTTATACTACTTGCCTAAGGTTTTCCATAATTTTCGTGCTAGTTATTTCTTGATAAATTTGATTACTTGTTGTACAGACTTTACATAGCATCCTATAGGGATTCTGTGATCTTTGACATCTTTTCTCAAGACTGTAATCTATATGTGTTTTCCTTAAAACCTTCTACTAATTTTCAATGATTCCTTACTTATGTGATACTTTCCCTAATTATACTTGATTCCCTGTGATTTTAATTGCATTCGAGATTCCCTCAACTAATTTTCAGAATTAAAATCATACTTTGCCTTATGAATATGCTATCAGTTTTACTTTCCTTTATTATGTGCTATGTACTTGGCCTTTATTATATGCTACATGATGTTACTACTCCTATTGGGGGTAAAATCAGTTTATAGTTGATTCTTTTCCCTTATTTAACTTTGATTGTCCCGTTTGAACTTGACTCCCTAATTAAAGGGAGTCCAGGTCTTTAGTTGATACTGATTGAGTATTATTTCCATAATTATGTTAGACTAGTACTCCTTACCTTATTTCTTGACTCGTCTTCAGAATTATAAATACTCTACTCTCTTTAGCATAAAAAAAAAGGACATACGAACGCACACACACAAAGAACACTCATATTGCTCTGAACTCTCTCTTGCTTTACTATACATTCTCTCTTTCTTCTCTTATTGATTATAGGCTACTCATTCGGCTGAAAGCCAAGACTGAGTAACTTATTGTTGCTCTGTTGTTTTGCATACTACTGTCCTATTGCTCTACTTCTCTACACCTTGCTATTTTATTCTCACTCTTGACTGGTATGTTTCTAGTTTAAGTTTATAGCATCCAACTCAATATGTTTCTGTTTGTATTAAGGTTCATGTTGTTTCTCTTATGATTCTACTTATGGTTCTGTTGCTTGCTTTGCAACTAGCATATTTGCTTTGTCCATGAGATCTCTCCTTCCCTCTATGTTTAGCATGTCTACTTGTCTATGGGATTCCCATTTCCTTTTAGTCTAACATGTCTATTGCTTTCCTTGTATGATTCACTATGCTTCTGCCTGATTCCTATGAAACTAGCCTACCTATTTTATCTATGTGACTGCTCTTCCTCTTATTTTAGCATGTCCAGTGTTTTCTTATATGTTTTCATCATGAATCTGCCTGAATCCTAACACTATAAGCATGTATTTATGATACTTAGTTGTTATATATTCCTAAACCTGATGTGTGTCTCTATGTGATACTCCCCCCCTAATCTAATACTGTTAAACTCTTAGCATGAATACATTTCTTATGGTTGTAACTATTTGAGTCTTGTGAGACTTCTCTTATGTTAACTTGGATGCCACTATGTTCTCACTACTTGTTCCCAAACCCCTTTCCCCTACTTGTGTTTATTCCTGAACTATGTACGCTTTTCTGAGTTGTTTCTTTTCCTCCTCAATATGGTTTTTACAAACTCCTGTGTTGTTCTCTAAAGATGTCTTTCCAAACAATTTCAGAAAAACCTTTTCAACTCAATTCTTTTAAAACTATAAGCACGTCTCACTACTCTTAGTCTCTAAGTTCATCCCCCTTCGTGTGACCACTGCCTTGGGGACCATTTGAGTACCCATTGGACTATGACACACAAGGCTGTCATTCCACACTGCACTTACTCATTCCCGGCTAGGGAACATGGGTGTGAGCATCATCTGGGATCCTCTGAGGTCCTTAGGAACTCTGACACACCTGGGTTACAAAGGTCATGGCATATGGAATGTTTGGATCTGGACTTGGGCCTACTGTTAGGCTCCCTATAGTATAACTTCTTGATTTTCTTATTTACTTATGTAATTTGTGCAATGATGGTCTGTAATAATTAATTGTAAAAAACGACTCTGGGGTTGGATAGTGAAATGGGTGGGGTTATGCATGCTTAGTATAATTATGGGTAGAAACCATGTTATAGGATTTATTTTCCATATGTGCGCAATAGTCACCATGCTTAGGAGTACTTGCCATGCATGCATTAGAGAACATGTTTTAGGCCTGTTTATTTCGGCATCTCTACCATACTCATGTTCATCTAGAAATCCTGTTCACAGTTAAATAACAATAAAAGGACGTTATAATGTTACTGCCTCTGTATTTTCACGATTACTACATCTAGAAATCCTGTTTTAGGTTAAAAACATTAACTGTCAATATTTGCATTAGAGACCATGTTACCTTAGGATTTCATTCTTAGCATGTTCATATTATCTATGCCAAACTCATGTGTTAAAATATACTGCATTGAACACTTAGAAACCATGTGCTAGGTTCATTAACTTAACAAATGACTCCTCTGTACGCTCTGTTTCGAGTCCAAAAAATGGGTTAATAAATGAATCTCGCTAAAATATAGATTTTGACTGCTGAAAATGTTCCCTGCATTTAGAAAAGCCTGCATAGGTGTGCATCTTTCTACACTCTGCCTGCATTTAGATATCTTTTTTTAGGACCTGCATCCGTACTCGTTTGAACACTCACCTCCTCGTTACGACCAAGTTCAGAACAAATTCATCCTGCCTATTTACTATTTTCTAAAGGCTAAAACAGAGTAACTGGAGTATTTTTAACACGCCTAGGCAAGCCTTAGGTACTTAGTTTATCAAAACTGGAAAAACTATTTATGTCCATTGGCTGACTAATTATAAGAAGTCTAAAACTGGCAAAATGCTGCTTCTGAAATTCAGTAATCATAATGTCCTGTTGTAGTATTCTCACTTAAACATCCTGCTTTAGGTTCTGAAATTCGAAGACCTCATTTGTGTTTGAGTCGTACTATTCATGTGTATAATTTGTGGAGGGATATATGGGTCTCGTATCTTCTTCTGTGTGTTCCGCATATTTGCAGTCCTAACTGTTTTATTTGTCGCTTAGAATTTTTTCCTTTAAACCTAGGGGTTCAGCCTAGTACCCTTTAGGAATAGTAGTCCTAGCCTCCTCCAGGACTGATAGGATGGGACGGGTAATAGCACGCAATAAGTTTCGTGACCAACACACATTTTAAATACCTTCGTGGGGTGGGAAATTGTAGAATATGGATATGATGACTGATGCGCTAATACCACGTGTAGATCTGCCTATCGGGTATTGCATTGATGTGATCTGTATTTCTTTAAACCTAGGACATTTTTCTCAAATGTTTATTTTTGATCTCTTTAAACTTTTGGTAAAAAACTCCTATACTTGTTTGAAATCCCCTCTTATATGAGCCTTGCTTGTTATTTGTTTATTATCAGAATTCACGAAACCATTTGGTCGGGACCCACAGTTGTGGATCCTGAGGGGTGTCTAATACCTTCTCCTTGGGATAACTTCAAGCCCTTACCCAATCTCTGGTAACACAAACTAGTTTCATGAGTTAATTACTCAAGGGGCCCTAAAGCACCATCAAAAATCGTTAGGTGGAGACTCTTCCTTTAAACTTCTTCCTTTTAAATGAGTTGTCCAAAATGTCATAAACCCGATTTCTCCGCACTTATGTTTTGGGAAAAAAAGAGGGCGCGACAGCTATAATGTATAAAAAATGCATGAACATGATTGATTACGAATTATCAACCAATGCAAGGAGAGGACAGCAAGAAACGACTTCTAAGTGTCCAAACAATACTAGCATGAGGCCTAGACATGGTATCCAGTATGATTTACAGTAAATCATTCTAATCACATAAGGAGCATATAGCTACAAGAGGTTGTTAAACTTTACAGTTGCTACGGGATAGACAAAGTCACAATCCCTATCGGTGCACGCCCACAAGCCTGTCACCTAGCATGTGTGTCACCTTCAAATAGTCACATAACAAAAAATCTGGGGTTTCATACCCTCAAGAGTAGATTTACAACTGTTACTAACCTCAGTCCGAGCACATTGTTACTTCGCAATGCACTTGCCTCTGGATTCGGCCTCCAAATGCTCCTAATTTTGTCAAAACCAGTACAATACTATTAATATATGCTAAAGGAATCAATTTCATAAGAAAAACTACTAAATTAGACTCAAAACCCGAAATTGGCACGAACTTGGCCCTCGGGCCCACGTCTCGGAATCCGACAAAAGTTACAAAACCCGAAATCCCATTCACTCACGAGTCTAACCCTATGAATTTACTAAAATCCGACAACAAAATCCCCTTCAAAAGCTCATATATCCATCTCGATAACTCTTCCACTTTTCTCCCATTTTTCCATCCCAAATCACAAATTAAATGATGAAATTAAGGTTATAATCACGGAATTTAGTCAAAACTAAGTGAGAAACACTTACCCCAATCAACTCCCTGAAAATACCTTCAAAAATCGCCTAAATTCGTGGTCTCTAGCTCCAAATGTAAAAAATGAGCTTATACCCTCGATTTTGAAATTTAACATTGCTGTCCAGATTTCCTTCATTTTGATCGCGGAAATGGCCTCGCGATCGCGAAGCACAAAGCAGGCTGCCCACACATTAATCCTACGCGAACGCAGAAACAACCACGCGATCACGGACACTGCCTCTCAACCCTATGTAAATGCGCCAAGACCCACGCGATCGCGCAGAGAAATTTCCTCCCCTTCTCTACTACTAAAATCCTTCTACGCGAACGCGGCCTCAGCCACGGGATCATGATGCACAACTTAATACACTTACGCCATTGCGTCCCATACACTAGGACCGCGAAGAACAAAAATCACCTTTGTGCCACATAATCCTACGTGATCGCAGACCTACCCACGCGATGGCGTATAGAGAAACTGTCATGCCCCGAGCCTAGGGGCGAGACCGGCACTTGGTGCGTCATCTATCCTTGCGTACCAACTTGCGATTAAGACACTCTGATATGTATATTCTGGCCATGGACCGCATTACAAGATAATGTGCATTGCAAAATATAAAACTGCATAGAGACTAACATTGACTAAATTTCAACATACAGCTGGGCCGGCAAGGCCGTAGTAATTACTACAACTGACAAGCCAACAAAATATACGTACGGGGCCTACAAGCCCAACATACTGCGCTAAGCGATAAGATATGTCTACAAGCCTCTACTGATAGGTATACTGTGATCGGAATAGGGCCCCGACCTACCCATAACCTATCTACATATATACACAAGATGTACATAAAACTTCTAGACCCGGCAACTCCGAAGGACGGGGAGCTTACCGATAAAGCTGAACTCGGGCAAACACCTATGAAAGAGGTCTACCCGTCTGTCTGTCTGAACCTGCACGCATGAAATGCAGCGCCCCGAGAAAGGGACGTCAGTACAAAATAATGTACCAAGTATGTAAGGCAATGTACTGAAAGCTGAAACTGAACTGATAATACAATAGCTGTAAGTAGCTGGACGTCAAAGATAATCTGAAGATATGCTTAACTAATGATACTGACTCAACAATCTCAATATAGTAAGTAAAATAGTTGTCTGGCCCTATTGTTGATACCCAATTTTTTCGCAAATTATTTTGGAATTTTTGCAAAATCAGGTTTTCACAACAATTGGTCCTATTAAGATCGAATTATTTCACAACTAGCCAAATTGGAACTCTTTGGCTATAATTACAATAATTTTGCAATTATAGCCTAATCATATGTCTTATGCTATATTACCTGGTAATTAGTCATTTTATATTTTTTAAAAATACTAATTAATCATTTTATTTTATTTATTAAGCATCAATTTCATTTTTATAATTATCAGTTATTTTTATAAATTAGTTNCCCCCCCCCCCCGTCTCTCATTTTCACTCCTTTCACACTCTCTCTCTCTACCTCTATGGTTTTCTCTAGAGACTTCTCATTTCTTCGTCTCCGATGAAGCTTGTCCTCCCTTCTCCGGCCATCTCCAGTGACCACCTTTCAACCCCAAGCCTCCAATGGTTCCCCCTCACCTTGCTCATCATCTCTGAGGCCTTCAAGGGCCCTGGGCCATGCCGACTTATGTCTAGGGTTGCTGTTTTGGATGTTCATGATTTCTCTGGTGTGACTTTGGGCAAAATCACACCATATTTGCTACGATCTTTGAGGTTTATAACAGGTTCTTCCGTTCTATTTGGGTTTCCTTTGAAACCCTAACTTCTAAACTCTCGATATTTCTAGATCTGTAATAGACATGTACATATTATGAGTGATTTTGATGTTTTCCTTAAAGATTTTCCGTTTTCCCTAAATGGTGCTTAATTTTCAAACTAGGGTTCATAAACCCCTTTTCAAAACAGTTTTCCTTTCTGATTTTTAGCATTATCTTATGATTTTCACCATGTTTATACAATTTAAGTTTTTTTCGTATGGTCTGATTTATTTCGCTCAAACCCTAAGTTTTCAGTTCTAATCCTAGATTCTAAGTGTGTCTTTGATAATAAATTTGTTTAATCTGTATATGTGCTTGATTTTCATGAGCATCTTAAGTTTCTTGTGATTTTACCCTGTTTTCCTATTAGGATTTCTGACTCTTAATCTCTTTTGCATGTATCATGTCTACTTTGTTGATTCATACTATTGTCTACATGAAACCCCTAATTTATGTGATTTTACCCTGTGTTTGCTTGTTAGGGTTTCCGATTTTTGTCTATTGTGAGTCTATTCTGTCCGTTCTCATAAGCTTGTGCTAATTCCTCCTAGGCCAATATTGTTTGCTATTTGTGAATTCCTGAATCTCTATGATTGATATTTCACTGATCTTTGTTCTCTACTGATTTTGAGTATTTCCTTAAACGTATGATATTTTCCCTGATTAGAGATGATTTCTTGTATTTCAAACCTCACTCGAGGGTTCCCTTACTGATTTCCAGGATTACATTATCTCTTGCCTTATTTCTATGAATGATTTTGCTGTCAAATTAATTCACATATATTTTCCTTAAATAGAATTCTTAACTTGGTCTTACTTGCATACTATATACCTATACTATACTTAGACTACTTGTCACGACCCAAATTCGTATTCAGGTCGTGATGGCGCCCAACACCGAAGTCAGGCAAGCCAATACTAATTCGCTAACGAAATTGCTTAAATTAAAGAGATGTTTAAATACTTGTTCAGTTTTAATTTAAGAAATCCTTTAATGAAAGTGAGAAAGTAACTCAAAAATCGTTTTCCAACATATGCAGTATAGCAAAATACTAGGAAAACCAACCACGTATGCCAAGACCTAGTGTCACAAGTCCACAGGCGACTAATGGAATATACCAAAATAATCAAAATGAATGTACAACTGTCTGAAAGGGGTAGACAGAATTTCTCAAAAGAAAAAAAAAACAATAGAAACTCCACAGTGCGGCTGAGGAACGCCAGGAAAAGCTGCTCACCTTGAAGTCGGGTCCAGATAGTACTCTCAATGAAGGACACCGGAATAGTGACCAGGTGCAACACCTTCAGAACCTATACAATTAAGTACAGACGTGTAGCATGGGTACATATAAACAAATATGTACCCAGTGAGTATCACGTCTAAACTCGAAGAAGTAGTGACGAGAGGTAGACGTGTTACTCACTAGGGTCGTCATCAATAATATGATTTAATGAATCTAAACAGTAATAACATTTATGGAAAGCAAGTAGACATGAAGCATCAGTATATACAGATAACGATATCCCTGCAGGGGCCAAGTAACAATATTTAACAAAAATCACAAGGTTCTTTCTCACGGAATAGTTTAATTGATAAGAATAATAATAAGACTCTCAATCAAGCACAAAGCATATAATATGCCGAGGCGTATGGCCGAAGCGACGCAGAAATTTAAATGTACACTGTCGAGGGTCGAGCGGCACGAACCATAGATGCATCTATTACCCCGCTCGCGAATCGATCATGCGACACGGTTGACATAAGAATAAGGCTACCCCGCTCACGAATTATACATGCGACACGGGTGCTCGTAGACATACACAAACTTATCAGGAAATTCAGAAATTTATCATGGATTATTCTTAAATTCAGGGATGTAAACACTTAAACATACACATAGCTTCCGAAATTCTCATGTTAATTTATAGGGTAATAAGCAACCAGGAACACAAGTAAGGATACAGGTAAGGCACATAGAGGCATGCTTGTGAAGTCCTAAATTCTACCCGACACAACAGAGTAGTAGCTACGCACGGACTCTCGTCACTTTGCGCGTACGTAGCCCCCGCAAATAAGGACAA
>ML283849.1:199251-258514 GCA_005239495.1 Nicotiana undulata | reverse complement strand
GAGGTTGGTGGGGTGGGGTGGGTATGGGGATAACAAAAATGAACTGTCATATCCCTAGCTGCTGACCAGAAGACAATATGGTACTTCAATTTATTATGAACTCACCTCACTTGGATAGATAAAAATACGAATAAAGATGAAAGGATCATTAAATTGGTGATCTTCGTAATGAGTTTAAACTTGGTAATCAGTATATATATCATTTTCAAGCTCAAAACATTAACTATTCTCTTTTTCTAAGTGTAAGTGGAAAACTGATGTGTGAAGAAAATTAAGGAGAAACAAGGATTATATATCTTCAAATGGGTTTTTCAGCTTTCAAAATTGAAGGGGAACAAATCTTAACGTTTTATATGCTGCAGACGACATATCCTTTTTTTTTAAAAGAAAAAATTTATTCTTAATTGTCGGGAAAAGTCTCCACACTGTATCAGAAAGTTGAGGGCAGCTGCCCCCATCTGCACATGTGAAAAGACTAATCCAAAAATCAATTTCTTATTAATTTAGACCAAAAATAAAAGAAGAGCACATGTGTATATGTCCAGTGATATTTTACTGATAAGGACATATATCACAGAGTTTGCAAAACTCAGGTGCTACTATATCAAAATCCACCCACTTGAATTATGGATATGTTGAACTTCCATGTTCACAGATAATGATAAATAAGAGATCTCAACAGCTTGTGCAACCTGGGTAGGATATTTCTCACTGCATGTACGAGTAGCTACCCACTCCTCCAGCAATGCCTGCATAAAAGACATAACTTAGTCAATAAGGTAAACCTGGGACAAAATATAAAAACAGTTTACTCCCTGTATCCTGCTTTATGCTATGGATAATAATTTAAGATTATGATTGAGGATGAAAACAATGGACTCAAATTCAGTTGCATACTATATAGGCAGCAGGAAGGAGACAAGTCAAACAACTATATTTTTGGGGTAGTTTTTATAGATAGCTCAGTTGCAAGGAAATTTGAATTGTTTAATCAATTTATAGTTTTAGCTACTATTTTTTATATGATAAAAAAAACTATCAAAACTTTCAGGATGTTTGAAAAGATGAGTGAACCGCAAAGGAGGGGGAGGTTGGAAGGAGTAAGACAATATTATGGATATCCTACTATTCCTGCGCATAACTGAGTTCCTCATAAAGTATTGGGAGCAGAAATAGCAAATTTGGGAAGTAAAAGACTCCATAGAAGTAGATGGTAGGCTATTTCAATTTTACTCTTTTGTTCTACTGGAAATGGATAAATCTACCTTTAGTGGTTGTCTCTCTAATTAACCTCATCTCTCATGTCTTTGACTGACAGACAATAATCAATCAAACAATTTAACTTTTGGAAGAATGTAAAAACTGAGGTTCAACAAGGAGCATCAACCAATGAAGATTTTACATGAACCATTACAGTTTACACTTTCATAATCAGCTGGAATATATTTGCCAACCCCACCGTCGTATTGCCCTTTCCTTTACTAACTATTCGAGGGCTCTTCCTTAGTAGCTGTGGGTTGACTACTGTGCAAGCAAGGAATAAGATAAGCAACATGAGAAACATGTTTTTCCACTAAACAGAAAAAAAAAATTCAAGCTATTTCATGAAGTTTGTTTATTGTAAGATAAGACATCAGTTCAGAGTGAATAAAAGAGGAAAGGACGGTTGGGAGAAGTATTACGGGATATGAGTAAGGTGTCATGTAAATGGGTCAACTTGTCGCTCAAAAATAGAAGCTAGAACTGGGTACTTTGGAGGGGAAGATAAAGACTACACCTCTTTGAGTTCAAACAGACTAATGAGCAGATTATAGAAAAGATAGCTGTTCCAAACTGGTACTTAAAAAAAACTCCATTTTACTTTGGCATCTCTAAGATAACAAGGCTTAGAGAATATAGATCTGCTCTTTATCTCTCAATCTATTTTAGAGAGAGCATACAAAGATAGAAACAAGAATTTGAAGATAATAAATGATAAATAGACATAAGGTGACCACCTTATGGTCAAACTCAGCCATCCTTAAAACTATAGGTACAATTATTGGTTGAGCACCAGATTTTTCTCCTCTATGAGAAGGATTTTGGTCTGCTCCTGAATCTTTAACTGTTTCACCTGCATTACCTGACAGGCAGTGAGGAAGCGTCAAGGAAGGAAAGAAAAAAGAAATAGCTTGAGTAGAGAATAAGATTTAGAGATGGAAAACTAATAGAAATGTGCAAAGGCACTTACCCGTATTTTCAGAAACTCGATTAACCGTATTTTCAGAAACTCGATTAACAATGTCCAAGGATTTCAGAGCAGCTGTGAGCTTGTTTGACTCAGAAGATTGTTCTGAATTCATATCCTCAGAACAGAAATCCTTGTGGTTACTCTGACTGCTGTCTCCAACATTACATATGTTTTTCTGTTGTAATTCCTTCTGTTCTTCCACCTTCAGAGATTTTGGCCCTGCTTGGTTTGCTGGAGAAGACGGGGGCAATTTATTCTCTTCATCCATTAGGTAAATACTAGGATCTAGGTGTATCCCCTGCCATTCATATACCATCCAACTGGGATCACTCAATGTTCATGCATTGCTTTAAAATTGAACTGAATACAGAGCCAAATGATTTTCGGCATTCACTACCAATCAAAAAAAATAGTTGATGTGATACAAACACTGATAGAAAATTCTCAATAATACTGCAGCTACAAGGATGATTATACTAGACATCAGCCCTGCTATGCATGCTCACGTGTCAGTACATATTATTTCTTTTTTGCATAAAATGCTTTCTTGACTGCCACCACACTCTCAGGTATCTGTCTTTCGAGAAAAAGTAAGGTAATCTTAGTAAATTTATGGCACTAAGGGGGTGCTACGTTGGAATACTATATTCAAGTAGGCCAAGAGCTTCCTTGTCTCTACCTGTACAGGTAGATTATAATCACATGGCATACGATGATCTTTTACTGTTTTTCCTCGAATACTGATAGCCTAGTGTCCCATTGTTGGAATGGTAACAGCTGGTGTCTCAACTTTAGAAGACCATGTATTGATCGGGAAATTCCAAGATTGGCTCTCTTGCTACAAGATCTGGATAAGATGACTTTAATAACTGATGAAGCAGATCAATTAATCTGGCTGAGGCAACAGAATGATATCTTTTCAGTAGGCTCTTGCTACAGTGAGTTAAACAAGGTGCTGGAGAGTACTCTCAATTTGCCTTGGAAGATGATATGGAAAACTAATGCTCCTCAAAAGGTAGCCTGTTTTATGTGGTTGTTAGCTTAATGCCTGTCAGAACCAAAGCAATTTACAGAGAAGGGGAGTGAGCATTTGCAGCAGATGCTGCTTATGCAACAAGGATGACGAGTTCAGCAGCCATCTTTTTTTTTGCATTTCACAGTGGCAAGCTAATAATGGAATCTGTTTTTCAATCTTTTCAACTTGTCTTTTGTCATGCCTTTCACTGTTAAAGACCTATTTACTGTTTGGAGCAAAGTGGGATCAGAAAACCAGCAAGAAGTCTGTGGGTTACAGTGCCAACTTGTATCTGTTGGGTTTTGTGGACTAAAGGAAATGCAAGGTGTTTGAAGGGAAAGCTATCTCTTTACAAATGTTAAAAGTACAAATGTCTTTGGTTTTTGGCTTTTTGGCGCAACTTACAGGATGTTAAGGATGAAAACAGTACGTTAGATTTCATCATTTCACTATAGGAATTGATTTCTGTAAAGATATGTGTTACACCCTATGTTTTCATAGGCAAGAGTACGTCGCAAGTCAAATGATGTAAGCTAAGAAATGAGATCATCTTTGAAAGTACATAAAATAAGTTAATTATGTTAACTTGGAGGTTACAAATACTTAAGATCATGAACTGCAAATACCAAGAGAGTCGGAAGGCTTAGAAGCTAAACGAATTGAAGAAAATAAGTTTTGTCGAAAGTTGACAAGTTGGGAATGTTATAACATGTACTTTTGGAGTGAGACTAGGGTGCTCAACATGATAAGGAGGTTATGTTATGAGTTATTTTAATCGTATGATAGCCTTTTAATCGTATGATAGCCTTGTGTTATGCGTTGAAGTCAAGCGACTTGTGGAACAAAAGTTGGCAAAGGTCATCACAAGTTACATTCATAAATGTGCTGAAAATTGGGTTAAATGTATCTGAGCTTTTCTCCCAATATACTTGGAATTACGGGATGATCCACCTACCAAATTGACGATCTACGAGTCTAGTTTTTTATGCGTTAAACCGTTTGTCGATACGACATCGGAGTAGAGAGATATTCACGTTTTCGTGAGACAGGGAAGCAGCTCCCTCGGGACCCACAAAGTCGGTGGGAAAGTCCAGCTCTTATTTAAGTCAATTTTAACTCGTTTTAACTCATTTTTCTCGACCAAATCAGTTCCTAAACCCTCCTAGATGCTCTCCAAGAGTTCCTCCATGATTCTAGAGTAAAAACAAAAGATAAAAACATGAATCCAATACTAAAAGTCTCGTGGTGCTTGCCAGATCGTAGTTCTTCATCCAAATTGTGGCTATTTTGGAGGATTCTTCAAAGGGAAGTAACCTCAGGTTTCGTGTTGTTCTTGTTGATTAAGGTAAGAATCGGTCCCTCCTTCATATATATTGGAGTTTCAAGATGAACTACAAGTGTTTACCCACCAACTTGAACATCAAAAGTTGATTCAATAAGAGAATACAACACCTATAATGTTGTGGTGTCATTGAGGATAGTTGTGGGCTGTCTTTGGCTTTTCGTGTTGTTTCTACTGGTTAAGGTAGTATAACAGCCTACTACATGTGTTTGAAGTTGTTTGTGTGTTGATTGCATTATTTGAGCAAAATACTACAAGAGGAGACTTGAAATAGTTTGAGGTGTTATTGTTTTTAATGGACTGTTTTGGAAAGGTTGTTTCCATGAACTTTAAATGGTTGGAAACCTTGGAAAATGACTTTCTTATGATGTTGTTATTATAAATACATGTCGAACTTGTTGTTGGTATTGTGAATATGAAGAGAAAGGACAACATAACAATGGAAAGTTGTACTTGTTCTTGTTGTGGGATTGTTGGGTTGTTTGATGGTGAATTAGGAGATGAATAGGAGGTTAGAAGTCCTCCCATTCCACTTAATATCATGCTGGATATGTTGTTAAGTTAATGAATGACTTTGGGGCTAAAGGGATTCAATCCGGATTCAATCCGGATTCAATCCGGGCTTGTCGTTCGTCCTGCTAAATAGTAGTTTCGTTAGTGATGTTTATGCACTTGTTGGTGTGTAGCTTGATTTGTGTTATGGTGCTGAAAGTATAAAGGTGAAGGTTGTATGGGTTCTTGTTGGTTTATGGACTTGGGAAAGCAAGGAAAACAGGGGAGATGCCGCCCGTTTTAATATAAAATAAGTTTGTCGTTCGTTGTGTGATAGTTGTACCTATCGTAACTTAATGATAGTATTATTATCATTGTTGTAGATTAAGGTGCGACGAGACGAGTTCAACATGGTTATTGGACGGATTGTGATAAGGTATGTTAAGGCTAAACATTTCCTTCATTTTGGCATGAGCTCGTAACTACATGCGTTTGATAACGAGACATACTGAGAAGTTCGTATTCTTGAATTTATGTACATTATCCCAGTATCCTAAGTTATCGTATTCTCCCTTATCGAGACATTATATTCAGTTAAGTATTTTCTTTTACGAGTCAAGAGAGCAGAGTTATATATATATATATATATATTCACCACCATCGAGCTATAATCGGGGGGCAGGCCCCTATTAGGCAACCTCATATCAGATGGTAGGTTATATACCGAGCCTATTGTGGCCGAGCGCCTATGAGCGAGCCCAGAATGGCCAAGATACAGAGTCTAGTACGGCCGAGCGCCTATGAGCGAGCCTACTACGACAGAGCAGTTACATGTACCAAGCCTTATATGGCCGGACAACTACTTTACGTACTATATTGAGACAGTTGAGTCAGTATCAGCAGGTAAGCATATCTTCAGTTTATCTTTGACTCCTAGTTACTTTCAGTTATTATATTATCAGTTCAGTTTCAGCTTTCAGTTATTTTGTTTCCTAACATACTTGGTACATTATCTCGTACTGACGTCCCTTTCGCTAGGGACGCTGCATTTCATGCTTGCAGGTCCTGATAGACAGCTGGATAGACCTTTCCGGTAGACAGAGTCAAACATCAGCTTGGTTGGTACGCTCCACTTCCTCGGAGTTACCATGTCTAGACCTTGGAGCCCATTTTGTATATACAGGTTTGATGGGTAAGTCGATGCCCTGTCTTGACCATGATACATTTCAGTTATCTCTAGAGGCTTGTAGACGAGTACTGTATATTTTGCATATCAGTAGATGTTCGTGGCAGTCTCGTCGGCCTGCACAGTTATGTATATGAGCTTTTGGGTGTATTTACCTCTCAGATGAGAGAGACGTTATTTTTAGATGATTCAGAATAAGGCCACGCGGGCCTTGATTTGTATTGTCAGTTTGCGGGTAGGCCTCGTCGGCCTAAGTTGAGGGCTACCCTTCCAAAGTTCAGTTACAGAGTGGTACACTCGGGCCGAGTATGGCACGGGGTGCCGGCCACACCTCCCAGGTTTGAGGCGTGACAATATGTGCCCCTCTTTTTGTTTTTCTACACGGGTTTTTCTGACTTGTACCTAAACAGCACTTTCTTAGTGCTTTGTTGTTTATTTCTATATAACATAGTTATCACTTAAAAATAATTCTGCAGCGTCCCAAGGATAGAAAAAGCTCTTCCGATACTGCTATCAATGCAGATTCACCAATAATGCTTTGAGACTTCACCCACACCTCCTAATCTCAAATTTAGACGCTCCAATGAGCCTGGGTGAAGATTTTTCCCTTCTCCCGGGTATTTTTCTCCTTCTACGTGTTAAATAAGGCAAATTTTCACTTTCTCATATCATTTCCTTCCCACTCATAATTTACAATGTGATTGCCACTTTTTCTATTAGTATTTTTTGAGAAAGATACAAAAAATACTAATAGAAAAAGTGGCAATCACATTGTAAATTAAGAGGGGGAAGGAAATGTAAGAAAAAGTGCCACTTTTTCTATTAGTTGTGATGCATAACCACATATAACGGAGCTCAAACTGTGTTATCAGACAAGTAGCCTTCCATTTTGATGGTGCAAGTGAAAGTCCAAACTAGTAAGTGACAAGATCAAGATAGACTTAGAAGCAGAAGAAAATAAGGGTATCGATATCAAATGCATATATAAAAAGACCTCCAAGGGTTTAGAACTACTTGGTTAATTGGGAAAAAAACAAAATGCTAATATAGAAATTAGCTCCAACGCACCCATCACTTTCTTAAGTGATTGGGTCCTCTTACCGTGAAGCGCTGTACCAAATGTTTAAAAAGGTATACAAATATCTGCTTTAGATAGATATATCAATATTACGAGAAAAAGCTGCTTTATAGATTAAAGGCACACCCTCTGGGAGATTTGAAAGAGCATGTTTCCTCCATAAAATTCCTTCAAAATTTAATTAGTTTTAACTGCGGCTGGGGCCTAATGTATGATCTTAGACTTCTTATCTTTAGGACCCATTTTCTGCCAGTCGTAATGCTACTTCGTTTCGTTTTTTTCTTTTTCTTTTTCTTTTTCTTTTTCTTTTTCTTTTTCTTTTTCTTTTTCTTTTTCTTTTTCTTTTTCTACAAGGACCAGTCGCAATGCTTCTTTTCCAATCAGATGTCAAAAAGAAGATTACTAAGAAAGACAGGGAGGGCATAAGAAGAAACATCTAAGCATGACAAATAAGCAACGACAAAAACACAATATGCAGTTTATGGAGGACAAATAATACCTCAATTATAATTGGTTTTCCATCTTTCATAGCTTTCTTCAAATCGCCAGCCAAACCTACAAAAGATATTGAGATACTGATTGAATTCCTTGATATGTTCCAGAACAGTTATTTACAACAACAATTACCTTTCCTTACTATTCTGCATTCTCTGCAAAATTCAGTTATTATCTCCTCTGGTGAGCTGAAATCGCGTCCCCATACAGGAGAAGATGCCAAAGGTGCACTAACAAAAATAACAAGGTACATAAGTATTTGAGTGCCACATAATATCACACTTCTCAGTCAATCTTTAGCTAAGCATGAACAAACATGAGTATGCAATTTTCTGGAAGGAACTGGTGACCGTAATAACTAAATCTTCAGTGTAGTTACATACTCTGTTGATGTCCGTAGCAATTCATACACCATGTCAGTCTGAAAAAAAAAGTTGCATATAAAAGGAAAAGCAAGCCAGGATAAATAGTATGTGTTTGCCCAAAGGAATATATTAGAAACAGAACCAGTAAGTGTATAAGGACTAAAGAAGACACCTGCAAGACGTTTGGCAAGTTCAGCCTTTGTGCAAGCTGGGTTGCAATAGTAGATTTTCCAACGCAAGCAGTACCACAAACAAGAATTACCAAAGGAACTCTCAGATGGTGAAATCTAAGAAGATAAAGATAGCCAAAAAAGAGTAAGCAACATCAAATGTTAAATTAGGCCGTTTCAATCACTCCCTTCCCATTACTCCCTCCTTTACAAAAGAAAGTATAAATAGAAAAAACCACAACAGGAAAAGGAAGGAAAGTTGACAAAGAAAATATCAACTACCTCGTAATCATTTTATAACGGTTTATATACTCTTGTCCAAAACCTCTTCGCTCCATAAGCTGCACGACATCCAAAATCAGTGTTATTCATCCACTTTCAGAATTTTGAAAAACTTCTATGAGAGAGGAAGATCAAATCACATAATACAGTGTCAACTTTTACACAAACTAGTATAAGATGTTCACAGAATTAAGAGAAGGAAATCACAGAAATCTGCTCTAAATATTTTTGTGGAAAATCTCTTGTTGTAGGACTTTTTTGATTGAAGCAATAGGTTCTGCACAGATTTCTTATGGCAGTGTTGTTCTCATCACACAATCAACAGATGAATGACCTTTAACACCCCAACCAAAGGGTTGGTCCCTGACAGCATATCATTTTTATTAGTTAATTGAAAGCGTGAAACAATATTGTGTGCATATTAGCACTCCTACATGGGTAATTCAATCTGAAACACGAACATTGTTGTGTCAAATATAAGTTCTAGACACCACTAGGTAGGAATAATTAATTGCCAAAAGACATAAAGCAAAGCTCAGGAGTTCAGGTTAAACTGGATTATCATCAGGACTCTGTTTCCACCACCTTGAGTGCATTTGCTAGTTAAAGATGTCAACCAAGTAAGATCCTAAAATAGAAATTACTCAAAATGCCTAATGGATGAAATAATGAAGCAATTTTGCTTATGCTTAGATTCATTCAATAAAAGTGCAGCAGCTCACAATAATTCCCAACCACGGAGAGAAAAAATGAAAATGTTTGATGACAAGTTGCAACTGGGTAATGAAATCCACTTACTCGCTAGAGGTGCAATTCTATAATCAGCATTAGCCTGTCCCGCGGGGGGAGGGGGAGGAAGCATAGGTGTGTATTTATATTCGTAGCAGATTATTTTAGGTAGTTCAATATTCATGGGAAAGCTATTTGAACCGCTGAGAAGAATTGGAAGAGGAACATAACCGAGAGCAAGAAATGTGGTACCTTGAACAAGTTTGCCTCCAAATCTGATTGTGAGCTGCGTAAGAAATAAGTGACTAAGTTTTATGGATCAAGTAGGCTAATAACCCAATGAGAAGAAGACATAAAACTTTGATGTCATACACATCGAGTAGGCTGTTGTCAACAAGAAGCTTTTTAAGCTCAAGAGCAATTTTGATAGCCACGTGATTTGGTATCTGCAAACGAGAAGCAGGAATATTAACTCCACATTCATAGCAAAAGATTTATAGAAAAGAAGATGTAGTAGTAGGTCATCCCAACCTTGGAAACTAACAAGGGACAGCATGAATAATCAATACAAATTAGCCAATTTTAGGAACAGCAGAGTAAATCATTATTTTTCTCTCTGATGTTAGAAGTTGAATAGGAACAATGCTGGTAAGTAACAACTTAATCAATCAACTAAGAGCAAGCAATGGAACTTAAGTCAGTACCTACAAGGATACTTTTTTGCATTATTTACATCACAACTGATAAGCTGCTCAAGCCGACTCTCTCGTAATTCCAAGTTGATAGTACATTTTACTATGTTAGCATAAGAAAATAAAATCGGATGAAAATTCAGAGAATGACTACTTCCTGATTATGATTTTGCATGTGATTCAACTAACTTAATCTGCGGCAGTAACTGCCTCCAAGGAAGAAAAGTGCGATGTTTTCACCTTAGTGACAGTGAGCATTCTGCTCAGCAAAAATCTAGAGAGAACATAGTAGTGATCGGCATTGTCACCTAGCCATACTTTCACCTGAAACACAAGCAAAACGAGTATCAAAATACACTAGAAATTAATCGAATGAGAATTGTAATTGTAGCAGAAGAACGATATAGACCTTAACGAAATCGTATTTGGAAGAAGCATTTCGGGTGGAGAAACGACGAGCTGGAGCATTACTTTCGGCAGCAGCATCTTGTTTTTCGTCTGCTTCATTTGTGCTAGGGCTTTCTATTAAAACCGCCTTATCCTTCTTCATATCTCTCGGAGCGTGCTCGCCGGGAAGGTGATGCCGGTAATTGCGACGGAGAATCTGAACAATCTGCTTTATTTTATTTTATCTTTTTTGCTAATAACAAATTAACAATTTGATTTATAAACTGCATTCGGTTGCCGTTTGCACCAATAAGAAAGGAACATAAAACTTTCGTCGCTTTTTTCGAATTCTGTGGGAGTGTACCCCCTCCGTGGGTGGGATTCCACGTGGCTTCTGGCATCTTCCCTAATCTTTTGGCAAATTGTAAAATTAGAAGTTAAATTTGAGAAATGTTCATTTCATGAAAATTGTTCGGAAATATTTCAATATAATCTTTCACAATATAGAAGAAAATAATTAGTAAAAGTTTCTTGTATTTATAAATTAAAAAGAAAAACTGGTCTGAAAACAAATTGATCCCATCTTGTAGTTTGTCGTTTTTTCTCCTAACTGTGTTGCGTGTAGAAGCGTCAATGGTTCGGTTCGGCCGGTTATATTATAAAATTTGTACCGTACTAATTTTTTGATTATTCTATTATGTATAACCAACATTAGACTTTTCAAAACCATCCCAAACATGTCGGTTTCTCTTCGGTATCGGTACGGTTCGATTAATTTTCGATATTTTTTTAAATATCATGTAAAATCCACAAGTAGAAGTAGAACGCAATAACATACATTCTTTTATAGGATTTAACAAAACTCTCTAGACATTTTTACTATTTAAAGTGTGATGAATTAACAAAAAGTAAAAGATGGCTAGAGTATAGATCCATCAACTATTCTACGACAATGTAAAAGAAACAAAGCAAAGGCAAATCAAATATAAATCATACGAATGGAAAGATATTAACCAAGCTGGGACTCAAGAATAAAGTCTATAAAAGATTAAATATTCAAAAAGATAAATCTAAATTATATGAAAGGAAACACATTCAATACATTGTAGTTTGCTACTCATAATCGCTAGAATACTTTGTGTCTTGCTAATAAAGATATTAAAATAACTTAGTTTAAGCAGAAATAATAGGTTTTAGGAATTAGTATTTTGAGTTTAATTACTTGTTGGCTTGTAATAGTTCTCATAATTTCAAGGCCCAACGAAAAATTTAATGCATTATTATTTTTAAACTTACTAGATATATATTTTCCACATATAAAATTTATTCGGTACGGTTCGGATTTTTTCGGTTTATTTTTATAAAATAAAAAATCTACCCTAATTATCAATGCGGTTATAGATTTATATAAAAACCCACGGTTTCGTAAAAAGAAACCTAAAAATCGGTTCGATCGGTTTAGTCCGTTTTCGAATATCTATTGACACCCCTAATTGCGTGTGTATACATTTTTGTAAATCACATAAGTAAATATTATTAAAAATTAAAATAAATATTAGAAGAAAATTAAAAATAAATAAAGAAACAAGAAAGTAGGGATCGGGAGTTTCTTGTCATTGAGTCCTAAAAAATTATTTTCTTTAACTCTTCAAGATACTACCAATATAATTATTAAGAATATTCAATGAAAACGTTATTTTAAAGAATAAAATTTGGGTTTTTTTATTTTATAATCTATATTGCCAAATAGTAAAGCAAACAATTGAAAATTTTTAACCAACAGGAATAAAAATGTGTCTACCCTTGAATAAAATAACTCCATGTATGTAAAGTCACGAAAAAAAATTTACCTATTAGTAGCATACAACATTTTAACATATTTTTTAATCTCTTGCCAATAACTCCACCAAAATGATCGCTTTACTTGCTTCGTCAAAGAGGGGCCTTTAAACTCAAGGAACTCAACAATTTAATACATAAAAATAGTCTAAAGGAGCCATACTGTGAAGTAATAATTGTACCTTTAATTCCTTGACCCTTGAAAAAAGAATTAATACATAAGTAAATTCATATCTCAAATTACAAGATGAATAATTTTTTAGAATTACATATTGACAAACGTATGCATATTTGATACCTAGCGCATCAATATAAACGTCAGATACTAAAGAAGTATAATACTCTTGTCACGAAGATTTTTCCGCCTTAGCAAACGAAATTGGGAACTTAGGGTGTGTTTGGTACGAAAGAAAATATATTTTTTGAAAAATATTTTTTAATTTTTTCATGTTTTGTTAGTTTAAATGTTTTGAAAAATATTTTCCTCATCAATTCATTTTCCTTGATTAAAGGAAAATATTTTCCCTATCAAGAGAATGGAAAACATTTTCCAAAACTCCTTCTCAAACTTCTCCGCCATATTCTTTACTCTCACCTACCCACCCACCTAACCTCACCGCATGCCCTCTTTCAAAAAAGGGTTTTTTTCGTCACCACCCACCCACCCTCACCTCCACCCCGCAATTTTATTTTATTTTTGTTATTTTCAAATTTCTGTTTCTGCACCCTCTCCCCCCCCCCTCCCCTCGAAAAAAAATATTTTTTTTTATATATTTCCAGTTTTACTTTTTTCATCTTTCGGTTTACAAGTTCAAAATTTTTACAAGTTTCAAAGTTATGAGTTCGGAGGTTTATGTGTTTCGAAGTTTACGGGTTTAAAAATTATAAAGTTTACGGGTTTGAAATTTCGCGGTTTCGAAAGTTTTGCGGTTCAGAAGTTTATGAAATTTGTGAGTTCGGAAGGTTGTTGGTTCGAAAGTTTATGACTTCATGTTTATTGTATCAAAATTATTTACGAATACTCTTAACAAAATATTTTTCTTAATTTGCGTACCAAACACCAAAAAATGAAATAAAATTACTGCTTGTTTTTCAAGAAAACATTTTCTTAAAAAATATTTTCCAGGAAAAACATTTTTCTTTATACCAAACACACCTTAATCTTGCACTCTTTTTTATCCTTCCGTGTTAAATATTTTGATTACATCGTTTCATCAGCTCTTAAGACGTCAAGCTAATTCAATAGACAATGACATTAAAATAAAATAATCTAACCAAAAACAAAAACAATCATCTCTACCAAGTACCAATTAATCGGGACTTTTTCGTTGAGCTTCTAGCCTGCAGGTTTGATGAACGATTGACGAATTTTAGCCAGACTTCCTTGATATTTGGTGTTAAATTTCTTATCTAATTCTAATTCATGTTTCTTGGACCTATTAACATTCATCCAATACCAAATAAAAGTTAATACTATCCTAAACTCACTCCAAATGCACTCTACTAATAACAATTTTGAAACTTCGAGAGTTCACAGCGTTGAGGTCAATTTTTTAAAATTATAGGGAGAGAAATAACAAATTTATACTTATTTCAATAATTCAAAATACTTCAGATTATCTTAAGTTTAAAAAATAAACCGTAGTTACAATTCACATAGTATGTCGGTAGCTCAATTTATTTTTAAGTTAACACCATATTAGTTCACACTTCTAGAAATTTGAAGTTAAGATAATCAAAACTCTTAAAATGTTAACAGGAAAAATGCGAACATGTATTGTTGTTGGATGTTCCATATTTTTAGGTAATCACTCATTGATAAGCTGGAGGAAAAAAATACTATATATCTCAGAGCCTAAAAATTAAAAAAAACTTTAGTGGCACGTACTAAACTCCAAAAGAATATTATAAAAACTGGTCAAATAAGGAAAGATTTTAATAAGGTAAAATGTATTCAATTTGAAGTCATAAATTAGGAAATAACTAAATGACTTTGTCTAGTGTGATTAACTTTTAAATGATAAAAAAGGATATAATATAGATAAGATAGATAGATAGATAGATAAATTATTTCCTACATGGTTCAAGCGAGAAATGATCTAATAAATATTTTTTTTATCAATTTAAAAGTTCTTAATATTAAGAGAATAAGTAATGACCCCAATTAGTCTTATAGTTTACTTAGGAAAAATAAGTAATGACCCCAGTTATTCCTCATAATTTGTATTTCTTAATTTTAATTTAATATGAAAGTAAGAAAATAATTTTAAAAATATTATATTCATTTCTTTTAAACTATGACAATATTTTGGTTTAACTTTGTATAATCATTAAGAAATTAAGAATAATATATTTTCAGTTTGCATTTAATAAATAAGATATCATATTACTTAATTTAATCAAAATATAATAGAAAAATATTATGTTAAGAAAAATCATTCCCTTCCATTCTAAACTATTCTCCATCATTCTTTTACTTGTCATAAAATAAATTCCTTATATTGAATTTATTTTTAATTTATTTTAGTTCTTAGATTTGATACGACATCTAGGGTCAAACTTCCAAATATTTGGTAAGAGAATATTTAATTCAAATCGTTTTTAGTATTCAGCTTAGAGTTATTGCTTAAATCTTTGGTGTTAGAAGTAATGAATTTTAAAAAGAAAGAATTTACATATCTAAAAAATTTCTTTATTTTAAATTCTTCGTTATAGAAGTTTTGTATATAGTTCGAATAAGGAGTGATTTAATATTTAAAATTTTAATTAATCTCGAAGTCTTAAATATTAGAAAAATAATTAAATGATTATTCTTATTGGAAACAATTAAATGTCTATTCCTAAATATTAGGGAGATAATTAAATAAATATTCCTAGATATTATGATGATACTTAAAAGACTATTATGTCTAATCAGTTTTAAAGGATAAAAAAAGCAAACGACATTTCGCTAAGGATATTGACGTTTTTAATATAGTATAGATTCATCATATTTCTTGCAAATATTTTATGAAAATATCCCTTGCAATGTAGGGCACTATCTTCTAAAGAAGACGGTGGCAAAAGGATTCTATGTGCTAGCATACAGGACCATATGAAGGATGTTTGCTTTGCACCTTTTGCAAGGAAGCACTAGCTATAGTACTTTTTTACCTGTATGTGAGAGTAGGTCGACACACACAAGGTGCATAGAAGAATGCTTGACACGATTGCACGGAGGAGATGAACACTCAACTTGGAGCGGCTCGATGTGCATAATGCACAAAGAATAATAGTCCGACCTAGCATTCAGGGAGTGAAAAAGAAAGCACTCGATTTACGGGTAAATAATTTTTTGATCCATTCATCTTTTACTAACAAATTTTGATTCTTCCCTTAGTTAGCAAAATAAAGATCAGGTATGACAGCTAATGTCAACAATGTTTGCAATGTTAGAGCACATGATGAACGGAAAGATGTGTTCCGGCGTGATGATTCAACCAGCGAAACCCGCAAAGAAGGGGATGAAACAACCCAACTTTGCGAAGGTAAATATCCTCGATATGTGCGGGACCCGACTCCTGATGATGCGGAGGATGAACGCGTTATTGAAGTCAAAATTTTGAGAGAACAATAAAAAGAGATCATGGATCACCTCTCAAGGCAAGATCGGGTGATGACGAAATTAAAGCAGGCATTATCGGGTGCTTCCAATAATGCTAATGGAAGGACTTCGATTCCTCCTAGCGTTCCCGAAATCAAACGACTCAAAGAACCGATAACGACACTCCAAGGGAAGAGGTCGGTTTCGACGAGGCCGGAGGTACCGGTAGTGGATCTGGGAACAACAACTTAAATAATCCTTTCAAAGCCGAGCTCATGAGATTCATGAGAGAAATGAACAAATGAATGGATCAGAATGCAAAGAAATTGCATGCTCAGATGGATCAGATCCCACGAGCGCCATCTGTGTTAAAAGGACCAGATTCAAAGAAGTATACGCAATTGTCGTTAAAACCAAGTGCGGCACTAGAATTTATCGCAAAGAGGTTTAAGATGCCAGATATACCGAAATACGATGGAACGTCAGATCTACAGGAGCACATCACGACCTACACTACAACAGTAAAGGGGAACGACTTGCCCCGGCATGAGATCAAGTTGGTTTGTTGAAAACGTAGCCTTACGAAGGGTGCCTTAACATAGTATTCTCTCTTACCCCAGCACTCTATTGATTCTTTTGAAATTCTCCCAGGTTCGCTTATCAAAGCTCATGCTAGAGCAAGAAAGGTCCGTGCAAGGAAGTCAAATATATTCAGAATATCAAGGAGAATCTGAACTCTTGCGAGTAGGGGTGTTCGTAGTTCAGTTTGGGTTGGTTTTTCCTTAAATAGAAACCAAACCAAGTAAGTTGGTTTTTCAAATATTAGAACCAAACCAAACCAATTAAGTCAGTTTTTTACCGATTCGGTTTTTCGGTTATTTACCGGTTTTTTAAATATGAGACATACACTACCATACGCATATTCCGACGACTACATTTTCAACGTAACGCTATCAAACCAATTGCTCTTTGAGAAATCTATCATTTACCAAGATATATTGATGATAATTAACTCAAATAGTGACGAATAATTTAAGTAATCAGTTAAAAATCGATTATTTTCACATAAAATAAATTCTTGTACTTAGCAAAAAAAAAACTATCAATCAATCTAGAAGGCAATGAATTAGATTATTATTATTATTATAGCAAAGAACTGAACTAAAAATACAAATGATTAATATGTACCATAAAATTTTAGAAAATTTATATAAAAATATACATATATATAGGTGTCATAATAAATTTAAATAGTTATTTTTATAATCGGTTTGGTTCGGTTTTTTCGGTCATTTTTAATTAAAACCAAAATCAAACCAAATTTGATCGATTTTTAAAATTTAAAACCAAAACCGAATCAAACCTAAAAAGTATCGATTTTTTGGTCGGTTTGGTTTGGTTTTCAGTGTGGTTCGATTTTTCGATTTTTATGAACACCCTTACTTGCGAGACTTCGTGATCCGATTTCGGAAGGAAAGGATGTTGTTAGCAGCAGTTCTAGATGAGTGGGTAGCACAGGCATTTACAAAAGGTCTCAACCTGTTGATCATTGCTGCCTCTCGAAAGTTGAAGGAAACCTTGCTTGAGTTCCAGGCAACCACATAGGTAGACATTCATAATCGCTACGAGTCGAAGATTAGAATAGAAGACGATCAACTAGGCTCCTCGGTGTCTTCCAAAGGACGAAATTGTGACCAGAAGCAAGAGATATTTAAAAATGATTTTGGTGCAAATCGGAGGGCCTCTAGAAATGGTTTTCAGCCTTACGAGAGGGACGATGGGCGTGGTAATAAAGGATTCCATTCATCGAATAGGTTCGCTGCCGATAGAAGGGCGGATCATAGTTGGAGTAGCAGATTGTTGTAGGTTAAAGAGGCGTCAGGGTCTCGAGATCCCACATATCCCAGGTTGTCTGATTACAATTTTAATATCAGCCTGGTAGAACTGATGTCGGCGATGAGGAATATGAAAGAAGCTAGGTTCTCAAAACCAATCCGATCGAATATTAGCTAAAGGTAACCTAATCTATGGTGAGAATTCCATGGGACTCACGACCATAGGACTGGGGACTGCCTACATCTTCGTGAAGAGGTGGGAACGTTATTGAATAATGGTCACCTCAGAGAACTTTTAAGCGACCCCACCAAGAACAACTATGGGAGAAACCGGGATAATCCGAAACCATCGAAGCCAGTATCAGGGTCACCTCGGATAACAATCAACATGATCTTCTGACGAGTGTCTTGCGTATATAAAATTTTAACTCGTACTATGCCAAATAATAGTATAAAAAGATGTCGAACCCGCAAAGATTGGTTTATCTATTCTACAGACGTTTCTTGTTTTAATTACTATTGGAGAAAATTAAAAAGAGTTGAGTTGTGAATTAACTAACTAAAAATGCACGAATAGAGAAAATAGAAAATATTTTATTTTTCACAAATATAATAAAAAGGTGTTGCGATCCTAACTTCACTTAATATTTTTATTTTATAGTAGATATATTTATGTCACGTCCCAAATTCCCAACCCTCGGTATCGTGATGGCGCCTGGCACGATACTTGCTAGGCAAGCCAATGTGAGAAATTTACTAACCGTTTTCTTTTAAAAGTTTATTTAAACATAAGTAAACAGATTAAAAGGTGTACGAAATCTAATAATATCCAATAAATGATATCAAGAGTAACATTCGAAATAATGACACAAAAATCGAAACTAATACTAATATATAGCTACCCAGGGTTTGGAGTCACAATTTACGAACTACTAAAGAATACTAATAGTATTTGGCTGAAAGAAAATGTATATGTTTGTTTTTTAAGTAAATAAAACAGTAAATAATGCTATGGAGAAGACTCCAGGAATCTCCGGACGCCAACAGATCTACCTCGTGTCTCCGTACGAGTGACTAGCTACTATTCAAAAATCAACTCTGGCCGGAATCTGGATATGCACAAGAAGTGCAGAGTGCAGTATCAGTACAACCGACCCCATGTACTGGTACGTGCCGAGCCTAACCTCGACGAGGTAGTGACGAGGCTACGTCGGGGCATTTATAATATAACTTGTATACAATGTATAATAAAGCAAGAAGGGAATACTAAACTAAATAAACAATAACTTGCAACAATTAATAAAATAGCTCAGCTAAATTTTCCAGATTTCAGCTATAACCAATCCTTACGAAAATTTCTAAATTTCAATTTAAATAACAGTAAGAGTACAATATGAAATGACAACAATAAAACAGTGAGTATTCCAATCTTTATTTTATAACCAGCTAAACATGAATATTCTCCCTTATTACTCCTTGTTGCGGCGTGCAACCCGATCCCACCTGTCCACCCTTATTACTCCCTATATATATATATATATATATATATATATATATATATATATCACCCTTATTTCTTCTATTGAGGCGTGCAACCCGATCCCACTTGTCCATTCTTATTACTCCTTATTGCGGCGTGCAACCCGCTCCCACCAGACAATCACATCTCATTATTTATAATAAAAGTTTCACAATTTATATCACAGTCTTTCATAGTATTTATGTCTCAATAATGGTAAACAGAAAGTTGTACTATTCAGAAGCTTCATTAATTATCATTACACGACGAAACCAACTGGAATGTATCATAAAACACTGACAACCAGCTCGACCATTAATATACTACAATGAAGCTAAATCTATTCACTCTATCAATAACCGAGCCGGATCTGGTGTATCATAAGGGATTTGTCTTTTCTATTGATTCCTGCGGATTGGATAAAAAACAATTCTTGAATGAGGCCAGGGATGAATCGAAAAAGAAATCTTTATTGGTTCTACCTCCTATTTTTTATAAAGAGAATGAATCTTTTTCTCGAAGGATCTAAGGAACAATTAATACTTCCAAATAAGTGGAACAATATCTAACAAACAAGTAGACAAAAACAAGTAGGCATGGAGGCATCAATGATCATGAAACAATTAAGACAGGAATATAATAAATTGGAAACGAGGAAAAAAACATCCTAAACAGATGATTTGATGATGCATAGATACTCGTCACCTCATCTATACACCACACACATGCAATTTCACATAGCATTTAAGTTGGGGATTCCTAATCCCTCAAGTCAAGGTTAAACAAAACACTTACCTCAATTTCGCAGCCACTCACTGCTCAATTACAGCTCCTTTCGAATTCACCTCCAACACACTCAAATCTAATCATAACTAGTTCAATGTTATTAATTAATTCTAAAGGAACTAACTTTAATGCAAAACTGTGGTTTTCCTAGGTTTTTCCAAAAAAAGTTTAAAATCGACCCCGGGCCCGCTTGGTCCAAACTCGGGGTTCGGACCTAATTTCGTTTAGCCATTCACTCCCAAGCCCGAATATGTAACTAGTTTTGAAATCCGACCCCAATTTGAGGTCTAAATTCGAATTATGCAAAATTCCCTAATTCTACCCAAACCCCCACTTTCTTCCATGAAAACTCTTGATTTTTTTATTGAAAAGTGATGAAAAACATTGGGTAATCGAAAGAAAATAGTTTAGAAATGTTTACCAACACTTTGGGGATGAACTTGTGGGTTGAAAATCGCCTCTAGGTCATTTTAGTTTGAAAATATAAGAAAAATAGCTTCTGCCCGTTTTAATTCGCTGGACAGGCCTTCATCGCGTTCGCGATGGGCCTGTCGCGATCGTGGAGGGTTATGTCATAATGGACTTCACGTTCACGTAGAATGGGTCATTCACGATGCTTTGCGGACTTTGGTCATCGTGTTCGCGACCAGGTGATCGCGTTCGCATAGAATAAACGGGCTCCCCTCCCCCCAGGTCCATTAACACATCGCGTTCGTGTAAGTCGGAACGCATTCGTGAAGGGTATCCCACCAGTGCTTCGCGTTCGCGGCCAAGACTTCGCGTTCGCGAAGAACAAAACGATCGCCAGTGCATTTACTCTTCGCGATTGCGGCAGAAGCTTCGTGATCGCGAATAAGAACACACCAGTGCACCAGAAAACAGATATATAGCAGATTTTTATAAGTTCAAAATATCCTGAAACCTACCCAAAACTCACCCGAGCCCTCGGGGCTCCAAACCAAACATGCACGCAAGTCTAAAAACATCATACGGATTTGCTCGTGCGATAAAATCACAAAAATAACACCTAAAACTATGAATTTAACCTCAAAACTCATGAATTTCTCAAGAACACTTCAAATTCACTATTTTCTCAGACGAACGTCCGAATCACGTCAAATGAACTCCGATTTCCACCAAATTTCACAGATAGTACTTAAACATTATAAAAAACTTGTACCGGGCTCCGGAACTAAAATACGAGGTCGATACCAACGGTTTCAAACATTAGTTCATTTCTTTATTTCATTAAAAATCCAGCACAATAATTTTCTTCAAAAATTTATTTCTTAAGCTAGGGACCTCGGAATTCAATTATGGGTATACGCTCAAGTCCCATGTTTTACTGCGGACCTCCCGGGAACATCGGAACACGAGTCTGGGTCCGTTTAGTCAAAATATTGACCAAAGTCAACTAAAATTAAATCTTAACTCTAAAAATTATTATTTCTTATATTTTCACATAAAGGCTTTCCGGATTCACACCCGGACTGCGCACGCAAATCGAGGTAATTAAAATTCGTCTTTTTAAGGCTAATAAGCCCAGAATGGAGTCTTAAATTATAAGAGAACCTTTTGAGTCATCACAATCTCCACTTCTTAAACAAACGTTCGTCCTCGAACGGATATAGAAAAGTATTTGAACTAGTGAACAAGTGTGGATATCTAATCTGCATGTCCGACTCGGACTCCCAAGTAACTGCCTCAATAGGTTGACCTTTCCGATGCGCTCAAACTGAAGGGTAACTCTTTGACCTCAACTGACGAACCTGCCGATCTAAAATGTCTATCGACTCCTCCTCATACGTCAAGTCCATGTCTAACTGGACAAAGCTGAAATCTAATAAGTGGTACGGGCCACCATGATATTTCCGGAGCATAGACACATGAAATATCATATGAACTAAGGATAAACCTAGAGGCAACGCAAGTCTATAAGATACCTTCCCCACTCTGTCGAGAATCTCAAATGGCCCGATATACCTTGGGCTCAACTTGCCCTTCTTCCCGAACCTCATAACATCCTTCACGGACGATACTCGAAGTATTACCCTCTCTCCAACCATGAATGCCACATCACGAACCTTATAGTCGGCATAACTCTTTTGCCTGGACTGAGCTATACGAAGACGATCCTGTATAATCTTGACCTTGTCCAAGGCCTCCTGAACTAAGTCTATACCCAATAACCGAGCCTCTCCCGGATCAAACCATCCAACTAGCGATCTGCACCGTCTACCATATAATGCCTCTTAGGGAGCCATCTGAATACTCGACTGGTAACTATTACTGTAGGCAAACTTCGCTAACGGCAAGAACTGATCCCAAGAACCTCCAAAGTCAATAACACATGCGCAGAGCATATCCTCCAAGATCTGAATCGTATGCTCGGACTGCTCGTCCATCTGAGGATGGAATGGTGTGCTCAACTCACATTTTACCGCCCTCCAAAAGTGCGAGGTATACTGTGTACCTTGATCAGAAATAATATACACTGGCACACCGTGAAGAAGAACGATCTCCCGAATGTATATCTCTACTCACTGCTCCAAGGTATAAGTACTTGCCACTGGAATGAAATATGCTGATTTAGTCAGCCTATCCATAGTAACCCAAACAACGTCGAACTTCCTCTGAGTCCGTGGGAGTCCAACAACGAAGTCCATAGTGATACGCTCCCACTTCCACTCAGGAATCTCTATCTGCTGAAGCAAACCACCAGGTCTTTGATGCTCATACTTCACATGTTGACAATTCAAGCAACGAGACACATAAGCAACAACATCCTTCTTCATCCTTCGCCACCAATAATGTTGTTGCGGGTCCTGATACATCTTGGAAGCACCTGGGTGAATAGAATACTTAGAACTGTGAGCCTTCTCAAGGATCAACTCATGAAGCCCATCAACATTAGGTACACATATACGACCCTGCATCCTCAAAAAACCGTTATCTCCAACTGTAACCTGATTGGCACCACCGTGCTGAACTGTGTCCCTAAGGACCATCAAATGCGGGTCATCATCCTACCAATCTCTAATACGCTCAAATAAAAATTACCGAGCGACTATACAAGCTAAAACACGGCTGGGCGAAATATCCAACCTCACGAACTGATTGGCCAGAGTCTGAATATCTGAAGCTAACGGTTTCTCACTGACTGGAATGAATGCAAGGCTGCATATACTTACTGCCTTCCTACTCAATGCGCCGACCACCATATTGGCCTTCCCCGGATGATACAATATAGTGACGTCATAGTCTTTCAACAACTCTAACCATCTCCTATGTCTCAAATTAAGATCCTTTTGCTTGAACAAGTACTGGATACTGCGATAATCCGTGAAAACCTCACATGGCACACCATAGAGATAGTGCCTCCAAATTTCAATACATGAACAATGGATGCCAATTCTAAGTCATGGACAAGATAATTATTCTCATGGAATTTCAACTGTCGAGATGCATATGCAATCACTCTGCCCTCCTGCATCAATACCGCTCCAAGCCCAACACGGGAGGAATCACAATATAACGTGAAAGATCCCGAACCTGATGGTAACACCAATACCGGTGCTGAAGTCAAGGCTGTCTTGAGCTTCTGAAAGCTTGCCTCACACTCGTCCTACCATTTGAATGGGGCACCTTTCTGATTCAATTTAGCCATTGGGGTTGCTATAGATGAGAACCCTTCCACAAAACAACGGTAGTAACCTGCCAAACCCAATAAGCTCTTGATTTCCGTGGCTGAAGTGGGTCTAGGCCAGTTCATGACTGCCTGTATCTTCTTAGGATCTACCTTAATACCCTCTGCTGATACGATGTGACCCAAGAAAGCGACTGAATCCAACCAGAACTTGCACTTTGAATATTTTGCATACAGTTGACTATCCCTCAAAGTCTGGAGCGCTATCCGGAGGTGTTGCTCATGCTCCTCCCGACTGCAGGAGTATATTAGAATATCATCAATGAACACAATTATAAATAAATCCAGATAAGGCCTGAAAACCCGATTCATCAAGTCCATAAAGGTCGTTGGGGCATTAGTCAAGCCAATAGACATCACTAGAAATTCATAGTGCCCATACCTCGTCCGAAAGGCTATCTTAGGAACATCGGATGCCCTAATCTTCAACTGATGGTAAGAGTACCTCGAATTAATTTTCGAAAACACCCTGGCACCCTGAAGCTGATCAAATAAATCATCAATTCTTGGCAATGGATATTTATTCTTGATAGTAACTTTGTTCAACTGCGGTAATCTATACACATTCTCATCGATCCATCATTTTTCTTCACGAACAAAACCGGTGCACCCCAGGGCGAGACACTAGGTCTAATGGAGCCCTTATCAAGAAAATCTTGCAACTGTTTCAATTCTGGTGGGGCCATCCGATATGAAGGAATAGAATGGGCTGAATGCTCGGAGCCACATCAATGCAAAAATCAATATCCCTGTCGGGTGGCATCCCCGGGATATCTACAGGAAATACATCGGGAAACTCATGAACAATAGGCACCGAATCTATAGAAGAAGCCTCAGCATTAGAATCATGAATATGAGACAAACACCCTTTCTCAACCAGGCGACGAGCCTTGGCATAAGAAATCACCCTGCTGGGAGAATGACCAGGAGTCCCCTTCCACTCTAATTGAGGCAACCCCGACAAGGCTAATGTAACTTTCTTGGCGTGACAGTCCAAGATGGCATAATAAGGTGACAACCAATCCATGCACAATATGACATCAAAATCAACCATGTCAAGAAGCAAAAGTTCCACACTAGTTTCAAGACCCTCAATGACGACCACACACGAACGATACGCATGATCTACAACAATAGCATCCCCCACGGGAGTAGACACATAAATAGGGACACTCAAGAAATTGCAGGGCACAACCAAATATGAAGCAAAATAAGATGACACATAAGAATAAGTAGCCCCCGGATCAAACAAAACTGAGGCATCTCTATTGCAAACTAAAATGATACATATGATAACAGCATCAGAGGACTCCGCCTCAGGTCTGGATGGAAATGCATACAATAGGGGTTGGGCCCCACCACCCTAAACTACGTCTCTGGGAAGAGCTCCACCTCTAGCGGGCTGGCCTCCACCTCTAACAATCTAGCCCCTACCTCTGGCTACCTGACCCCTACCCCTGGCTGGTTGGGCAGGTGGTGCCGGAACTATGGCACGAGAACCTTGGTACTAAAGCTGATTACCCGAATACCTCGGACAAGATCTCTGAATATGTCCATATTCACCACACTCGAAGCATCCCTCCTGATATAGAGGTTGAACCTGACGAGCCGACCGACGACAATAATAACTCTGCAGAGGAGGTGCTCTGATAGGAGCTGATGGTGCGCTATAGACTGGCTGAGCAGAAGGAGGCTTATAAGAACCATGACCGCTTGAGGTACCATGAGATGTCTGAAGTGTTGAATGAAATGGCCTGGAAGAATGGCCTCTGCTAAAAGTAACACTGCCTCCAGATGAGGCACCGCTGAATCCACCGGGATGGCGAGGTCTCTTGTATGACCCCTGACCTCCCAATCCGAGAACCATCTCAACTCTCCTGGATACATTGGCCGCATCCTGGAAGGAAATCTCGCTCCCTTTCTCCTTAGCCATCTGCAACCTAATGGGCTGAGCAAGGCCCTCAATAAATATCCTAACCCGCTATCTCTCTGTGGGTAACAAAAGGATAGCATGTCGAGCCAAATCCACAAAGCAATTCTCATACTGGGTAACAGTCATGCTTCCTTGCTGAAGACGCTCAAACTGACGACGGTTCTCCTCCCTGGTAGTAATAGGCAGAAACTTCTCCAAAAAGAGGTGTGAAAACTGATCCCATGTCAAAGCAGGTGACCCAGCTGGTCTGGTTAGCAAATAATCCCTCCACCATTTCTTGGCGGAACCAGTTCCGAAGAATCTCATGACAACTATCAAGATATTCCCAAAATACCCATGTTCCGAAGAATCTCATGACAACTATCAAGATATTCCTGAGGGTTCTCTGAAGTAGCACCACTGAAATGAACAAGGAAAAGATTTATGAACCTATCCAATCTCCACAAAGCATCAGTAGACATAGTTGCCCCATCAACAAGTGGTGCTGCGGTAACTGGCTGAACTACCCCAACTGGATTGGTTGATGCGGTCTGAATCTGAGGAGTAGTAATCTGCTCAGGAGTATGAGTAACAGGATTCTGAACCCCTCCTCCATCCTGAGGGGTAATGTGCCAGTCTGGGCTACACTCTCCATAAGGCTCACTATTCGGACCAAAGCATCCCAAAGTACCGGGGTAGCAATAAACCCATCTAGGACCTGAGTTGGTCCCGCTTGAACAGCCTGGGCTGGAGCCCCCTCATCAATCTCTATCTGGGGCTCCGCAGCTGGGGCTGCTGCCTGAATAATGGGCTGAGTCATGCCTCTGCCTCGGCCTCTGGCATGGCCTCGGCCTCTGCCCCTAGTAGGAGCTACTGCTACTGGAGGACCTGATTGTTGGTCAGCAGAAGAAGAAGCACGTGTTCTCGCCATCTGCGAGAGAATAGAAGAGTTCAATCAGTATTTGAGATAACAAAAATCGTACGACGGGGTAGAAATAAAAATGAGTTTGTTCCTAACTTTATAGCCTCTAAGAGATAAGTAGAGACGTCTCCGCACCGATTCCTCAAACTCTATTAAGCTTGTTCATGAATTGTGAGACCTAGGAAACCTAATGCTCTGATACCAACTTGTCACGACCCAAATTCCCAACCTTCGAGATCGTGATGGCGCCTAACACCATACTTGCTAGGCAAGCCAATGTTAGAAATTTACTAACCGTTTTCTTTTAAAAATTATTTAAGCATAAGTAAACATATTAAAAGGTGTACGAAATCTAATACTATCCAATAAATGATATCAAGAGTAACATTTGAAATAACGAAACAAAATTCGAAACTAATACTAATATATAGCTACCTAGGGTTTGGAGTCACAATTCACGAACTACTAAAGAATACTACAAGTATTTGGCTGAAAGAAAATGTATATGTATGTTTTTGAAGTAAATAAAATAGTAAATAATGCTATGGAGAAGATTCCAGGAATCTGCGGATGCTAGCAGATCTACCTCGTGTCTTCGTACGAATGATCAACTACTATTCGAAAATCAACTCTGGCCGGAATCTGGATCTGCACAAGAAGTGCAGAACGCAGTATCAGTACAACCTACCCCATGTACTGGTAAGTGCCGAGCCTAACCTCGATGAGGTAGTGACGAGGCTACGATGGGGCATTTATAATATAACCTGTATACAATGTATAATAAAGCAAGAAGGGAATACTAAACCAAATAAACAATAACTTGAAGTAATTAATAAAATAACTCAGCTAACTTTTCCATATCTCAGCTATAACCAATCCTTACGAAAATTTCCAAATTTCAATTTAAATAACAGTAAGAGTAGAATATGAAATGACAACAATAAAACACTGAGTATTCCATTATTTATTTTATAATCAGTAAAACATGAATATTCTCCCGTATTACTCCTTGTTACAGCGTGCAACCTGATCCCACATGTCCACCCTTATTACTCCCCCATATATATATATCACCCTTATTTCTTCTGTTGTGGCGTGCAACCCGATCCCACCTGTCCACCCTTATTACTCTTTGTTGCGGCATGCAACCCGCTCCCACCGGAAAATCACATCTCATTAATAATAATAAAGGTTTCACAAATTAGATCACAATCTTTCACAGTATTTATGTCTCAACAATGGTAAACAGAAAGTTGTACTATTCAGAAGCTTCATTAATTATCATTACACAGCGAAACCAACCAGAATGTATCATAAAACCAGCTCAACCATTAATATACTATAATGAAGCTAAGGAACAATTAATACTTCCAAATAAGTGGAATAATATCTAACAGACAAGTAGACAAAAGCAGGTAGGCATGGAGACATCAATGATCATGAAACAATTAAGACATGAATAAATAAATTAGAAACGATGAAGGGAACATGCAAAACAGATGATTTGGTGATGCATAGATACTCATCACCTCACCTATACACCACGCACATGCAATTTCACATAGCATTTAAGTTAGGGATTCCTAATCCCTCAAGTCAAGTTTAAACCAAACACTTATCTCAATTTCGCAAGCCACTCACTGCTCAATTATAACTTTTTCTTTTGAATTCACCTCCAACACACTCAAATCTAATCATAATTAGTTCAATATTATTAATTAGTGCTAAAGGAACTAACTTTAATGCAAAATTATTGTTTTCCTAAGTTTTCCCAAAAAAAAGTTAAAAACTGACCTCGGGCCCGCTTGGTCCAATTCACCTCCAACACACTCAAATCTAATCATAACTAGTTCAATGTTTTCCCCAATGCATTAACTCTTCGCGATCGCGAAGAAGAACACACCAGTGCACCAGAAAACAGATATACGGCAGATTTTTATAAGTTCAAAATATCCCAAAGCCTATTCAAAACTCACTCGAGCCCTCAGGTCTGCAAACCAAACATGCACACAAGTCTAAAAAATCATACAGACTTTCTCGTGCGATAAAATCACAAAAATAACACCTAAAACTACGAATTTAACCTCAAATCTCATGATTTTCTCAAGAACACTTCAAATTCACTATTTTCTTAAACATTATAACAAACCTTTACCGGGCTCCGGAATCAAAATACGAGCCCGATACCAACAGTTTCAAATATTAATTCATTTCTTTATTTCATAAAAAATCTAGCACAACAATTTTCTTCAAAAATTGATTACTAAAGCTAGGGATCTCGAAATTCAATTTCGGGCACACGCCTAAGTCCCATATTTTACTGCGGACTTCCCGGGACCGTCGGAACACGGGTTCGGGTCCGTTCATTCAAAATGTTGACCCCAAAGTCAACTAAAACTAAATTTTTACTCTAAAAATTATTATTTCTTATATTTTCACATAAAGGCTTTCCGGATTCATGCCTGGGTTGCGCACACAAATCAAGGTAATTAAAATTAGTCTTTTTAAGGCTAATAAGCCCGGAATGGAGTCTTAAACTATAAGAGGACCTTTTGGGTCATCACAATTTATTCTTCAATTTCTATTTCTCAAAAATATATAATTGCCTCTCACGATTACATTCATATATTATTGTTATAGATAAACAATTAATTTCTCTCTTCTCGGTTATATAAATTAATCATTAAAATGGTAATATTAAAGTACCAGAAATATATACTTGAACTAAAACATGCTCTTTTTAGTAAGCCCCTTTCGGTTACCCTACTTGTTATAATTGATTACTACAATATTCGCCTCTTTCGATTATAAATAAGTGTAGAATCAATTCTAACATATAAGAGCTAAATATTACTAAATAAAAGTTAACATCTATCAATACCAAAATTAACTATATTACTTCTTCCACCTTTTTCGATTACAAAATTAGTAAGAAGTCAATATGTAGTACAAAATAGATAGATGTTAAATGTCACGACCCTAATTCTCCCTCCGTGAATTGTCGTTATGGCATCTAGTCTCTACGACTAGGTAAGCCTAACATTTTGCGGAAACAAAAATGAAAACGTGAAAATTAACGACTAACAGTAATAGATAATTAAAATAAGCAGTTGAGATGCCGCTCGACATATATAATGATCAACTTCCGAAATGTACAAAAAATACTCCCAAGACTTGGAACACCGTAAGTCACAATCTTCTACGAGTCCTAAATGTTCTATACATCATTGTCTATAGAAATCAGGGAAAATGAACATTAGGGGATAGAGGGGGACTCCGAGGATTTGTGGGCGCGAGCGGATGTACCTTGAAGTCTCCGACAGCAACGACTGCAACTATGAACAAGGCTGGTAAGAAGAACTTGGATCTGCACACGAAAAATATGTGCAAGAAAGGGTGAGAGTACACCAAAATGGTACCCAGTAAGTGTCAAGCCTAACCTCGGTCGAACAGTGACGAGGTCATGTCAGGGCCCTACTGGTATATATATAATAAAGCAAGGCAGAATGAAATATCACAGTAAAATAAATACTGAAATTGAACACGAAAGTATGCATAGAAAGGTAACAGCTCAGTACATAGAGATAACAATCGGGGATCTCCCGAGATACCAGCTCGTAGTCCCAAACATAAATGTGCAGGGGGATATCCCGGAATACCATTCCATAGTCCCAAAGTAAATATGCAAGACATGGAGGATCTCCTGGAATACCGTCCTGTATTCCTAAAGTAAATATGCAGACATGGGGATCTCCCGAAATATCGTTCCATAGTCCCAAAGTAGATATACAGCCCAAACAATAGAATCCAATAGCTACAACACGAAATCCTACAATTTAACCTAAGTACAAGTTAAGGAAAAGCAGGTAGATTCACTAAACATGTTGCACGTAGTTCAGATAAACAATTAAGGCAAGTAGGCATGCTATTGTAGTCTAGTAGGATACTACATATGCTGATAATACTCAATTAAGAAGGAAAACAGGTTATTACTTAGTTGAAATCGAGTTTTTACAATTAGCCCGTGTACGTACTCGTCACCTAACGTACATGACTCTCATATATAAAAAATTGTACCAATCCTAAGGGGAGTTCACTAACACAAGGTTAGGCAAGCCACTTACCTCGAACCAAGTTCAAATCAATCCAAAACAACGCTCTTTCCACGAAAATTTGACTCCGAATGGACCAAATCTAGCCAAAATCAATTACATAACATGAATACAACTACAAGGAACTAATATAGCTACTGAAATCAAATCTAAAGCAAGAAATTTGAAATTCGCCCCAAAGCCTCCCCGGGCCCACGTCTCGGAATGTAACGACTCGACCGGTCGTTTTGAGAAATTTTACTTTGCACGGTTGTCTAGAGGCATGAGTAGCTCAGTATGATGTGTTATAACTTATATGAATCACCGGTTATGGTATTTCAGGTTATCTGGAATTGATTTGGGAGAATGGTCTCAGCTAGAAGCTCTAATTTTGAAAGGTTTGACCAAGTTTTAGACTTTTGAGTAAACGAATTCGGATTTGGATTTTTATGATTCGATAGATTCCTTGGGTGATTTTAGACTTAGGAGTGTGTCCAGAATGTAATTTAGAAGTCCTTTGTAGAATTAGGCTTGAATTGGCGAAAGTTGGAAATTTAGAAGTTCTTAGGCTTGAATTCGAGGTTGATTTGGTGTTTTGGTGTTGTTTTGGGTGTTCTGAAGGTTTGAATAAGTTTGAGTTATGTTATGGGACTTGTTATTATATCTGTACGGGGTCCCGAGGAGCTCCGGTGAGTTTCGAATAGGTTTGGGCTGCGTTGTGCTCGTTTTTCTTATGTTTCAATGTCGTTTCTTCAAGCATAAATGATATCATATTAAACAAATGAGCTTCAATTTCTTTTTTGATTGAAGTATTAGATTTGTATCGTTATTACGGACCCGTAGCAAAAAGAATCATCGAATTTGAACATCGTGTGAGGATTGTATGGTCATTTTAAGGTTGTCAGATTTTACAGATTAATTACGAAATTGTCATTGACGACGTATTTAAAAAGCTGCATGATTTGCAAATATTAAAACTTACATATCTACTTCAGTATAAGGTCAAATTGAGTGATTCAAAAGCCTAACTTGACTAGAATGTCACAAGGAATCCATTGGAGGCATAAAAAAGGAGTTTCAGGGTTGTTTGGCACAAGAAACGAGGCAAAATAGCTGGCAGAGAAATATATAAAACTAGGGTTTGTTCATTCAGTCATATTTTTGGAGTTAGGGAGCTCATATTTGGGCGATTTTGGAGGCGATTTTCACCATAGGGATTGGGGTAAGTGTTCTATAATCATGTTTGGTTATATTTCATGAATCCATCTTCGTTTTTGGGATTTGATTGATGATTTCAAAGTGAAATTGAGGGAGTTAGGACTTGAGTTTTGGAGAGTTTTAGGTAGGAATTTGAGGGACCAAACAAAGTCCTATTTTGACAAGTTTTATATGGTTAGACTCGGGAGAGGATGAGGATTATTATTGTGCTATTTTTTACTAAATTTGAGATGCGGGCCCGGGGGGCTGAGTTTTGACCGATTTCAGATTTTTGGCATATTTTGTAGTTTTTATTGTGGAATTTGATTCGTTAGCCTATGTTGATGGTATTAATCTGATTCTGGTTAGATTCGGAGCTTTTGGAGACCGATTCTAGAGACGAGGGCATCCCGGAGTAGGATTTTATGCGGTTAAGGTAAGTAACAGTTTTAACTCTAGCTTTGAGGGTATAAATCCGGAGAATTTGATATCATGTGATTGTTTGGAGGTGTTACCCAAGCTAGGTGACGGGCGTGTGGGCGTATACCTCGAGGGATGGAGACTTGGTCCGTCCCGTGAGGCCTCATGTCCATCATTCGTGTTGTTGAACTTGTCTGCCTTCATGTTGGAGATCATGCTTATGCTTTATTCATGCTAATATTATTTGTTCTTAGTCATAGAAATTATTGTACATGTTTACCTCAGTCTCTATTAATTGTTGATATGTTGTGATACTTGATGTGGGTTGTGTCCCCTTATTTGTTGATGATAGTGAGGCTAGTGAGGTACGTGATTGAGTGAGACTGATGGCCTGGTTGTGAGGATATTAATACCATAGCGCGTGAGCTGTCCGTGCGGATCCAGGTATTGATATTAGCACGTGAGTTGTCCGTGCTTAGAGCATATTATGGTACGTGAGCTGTCTGTGCCTAGAGCTTGGGCTTTGGGAGCTCCTCCGGAGTTGAGTGTATTGGGTGTTGAGTGCTGAGTGCGAGTGATGAGTGATGGAGTGACACTGTTGTGAGATAGTATTTATTTGTGTGGTTGCTGCATTTATCTGTTTAAATTTCTTTGTGGAAATGACTAAGTTATGAAATTTACCTGTTTATTTCTGTTTATTTTTAAATTGTGAAAATAAATAATTGGACTGTTTTACTAAGCTCGTCACTACTACTCAGTTCCTTAGTTATTTCTGTTACTACTGAGTCGGTTGTACTCATACTACACCCTGCACTTTATGTGCAGATCCAGGTGAGTTAGAGCGCGGCGATCGTTGAGTTCAGGCCGGCTATTTGTGGAGATTAAGGCAGCTGCTAGCATCCGCAAGACCTTGTTACTCCTTTTTATCATTTATTCTTTTAGATAGTACTATATCTTAGTTCATAATTTTAGACGCCCGTGACTTAGTGACACCCCGATGTTTGGGGCTAGATTCCGTATGTTTATATGAATTATATTTAGAGTTGATTTAGTTTATGTGAAATTTATATATTGATATTGTTTTATTAAATTCTTAAAATCAATCAATAGTAATATTTCGGGAAGTAGGCTTGCCTAGTAACACGATAGGCGCCATCACGATCATGTTTGGATTTTGGGTCGTGCCACGGAATCGGGTAAAAGTTACCAAATATGAACACCCATTCACTCACGAGTTCACTCGTACCAAAATTATCCAAATCCGATGTCTGAATCCAAATCAAACTCAAAACTTCGGTTGAAGAACTTTCCCCCATTTTCCCAACTTTCGCACCCAATTTCCTTAATTAAATGAAGAAAACAACTATAGATTAATGAAATACAACCAAAATCGAGTTAGGAATCATTACCCCAACGCTCCCTCTGAAAATCCCTCAAAGAATTGCCAATTTCCGAGCTCTCGAGTCCAAAAATGAAGAATGGACTCAAACCGTCACACTTGGGTCTTTTCTCAGTTAAACCACATATGCGGTCCATTAAACTCCCAGACTCGCATCTGCGCACAGCCATCCGCACCTGCGGACGTGCATCTGTGCTCACCTGTCTGCTTCTGCGGAAACTTGGCCAACTCAGCTTCCTTCTCCATTCCGCTATGCAAGCACCCTTCCGCAGATGCAGCTCCGCTTCTGCGGCTTGCGCGTTGCACCTGCAACCACTGGCTCTCATGACCAAAAGCGCACCTGTGGCCTTAACTCTGCATGTGCGAGTCCGCACTCGAAACTCACCCGAGGCCCCTAGGATCTCAACCAAACATACCAACCAATCCTAAAACACCATACGAACTTAGTCGAGCCCTCAAACCACCTCAAACAACGCTAAAATCACGAATCATCCTCTGATTCAAACTTAAAGAACTTGAAATTTCCAAATTCGACAACCGATGCCGAAACCTATCAAACCACTTCCGATTGACACCAAATTTTGCACACAAGTCACATTCAACCCTGCGGACCTATTCCAACTTCCGAAATCGAAATCCGATATCGATATCAAAAACTCCATTGCCGACCAAAATCTCCGAAACTTCGACTTTCGTCATTTCAAGCCTAAATGAGCTACATCCCTCCAAAACACAATCCGGACACACCCCTAAGTCCAAAATCACCTAACGGAGCTAACAAAACTGATGGAACTCCATTTCGGAGTCTTCTTTATACAGCTCCGACTACGATCCAAATCATACGGTTTAAACTCCCGTTTAGGGACTAAGTATCCCAAAACACTCTAAAAACCAAAATGAACCCTCCCGACAAGTCATAGTAGTAGAGATAGATATGGGGAAAGAAGTTAATAGGGGATCGGGGATATAAATCTCAAGACGACCAGCCGGATCGTCATATTAACAAATTAAATAACACCTAACTACAAAGCAGATAAAATTTAAATGAAAAGCTTTAGCTTAAACATATGAAATTGAGGTATAATATCTACTATTATATAGAAATATTAAGATCTTTCATTCTTTCAACACAAGAAAGTTAATCCATGTCGGAGTTGATAATACCAACGAAAATCTTCTTGTCCTATTGTAAGCATTTAAAGTTTATTGTATTTAAATTCAATAAAAATAATTTGGACTATATGTTAAATATATTAGTTCAAATAAATATTATGGGCTAATATAATTGAATTAATTATTTAATTCCAATATATATGGATTAAATAAATAAGTCTTAATCCATTGGGCTGGCCCATTTAATTGGGCTAAAGTGATGAGCCCACTTCATTAAGCCCAAGATCTCATCTTGCTAGAGGCCCAGTTTGATGCCATAAGATGTGGCACACCAAGTCAAGCCAAAGAGCCAATAGGATCATGCCATGTGTCAAAATGACAAGTCATGCCAAGTCACATTAAAATGCTAATGAAATCACGGGACGTGTGCAAGTGACATGTTCTGGCCAATGAAATGCGGCCTAGTCACACTTTGATTTGATTGGTCGAAAAGAGTTTGTTATTATCATAACTCTTCCCTCCCAAAACTATAAATAGGGGTATTCGTAACCGAGAAAAGACACCGGAAGTTATAACAAGAAGCAAGAGAGAGCTTGTAGATCAAACACCGCAAATTTCTCTACAAGTTTCAAGCTTCAAGCGATCACGTTCAAGTTCAAGAAATCAAGTTCGAGCTCAAGAATGAAGAACAAATCAAGATTCAAGGAGTACGAGTTCAAAACAAAGTTCGTGCTAGTTGAATTCAAGATCATCATTCATGGCAAAAAATATAAATTCAAGATCAAGCTCAAAGGTGTCACGACCCAATTCCATTATAGGTCGTGATGGCGCCCAACATCGTTGTCAGGAAAGCCAACACTGATCAAACTAGTAGATTCCTATTTGAGTAAATTACTTAAATGGATAATATTTTACATTTGTTGAAAAGATTTAGTAATTTACTAATGTGACAAAATTAAATGGAAACAACGAGTAGAAACCGTAATCATGTAAGTAATACCAAAATCATAAGTTTACTAGTGTGTGTGCCAAGACCTGGTGTCTCAAGTATGTGGGCAATCTAGTAGAATATACAAAAGAATACTAGCATACCGTCTTAAAGGAAATAGATAAAAAAATATAACATAAGAGAGAGTCCAGATGCTACAGAACGGCTCGGAAGGCATCTCGCCGTGAAGTCCCGTGATGGGGATCAAGTCTGCGCACCCGACTGGTAACCAGATGCACCTGCCTCAGATCCAGAAGTGCAGCGTGAGTACATAAATAATATGTACCCAGTAAGTATCTAGTCTAACCTCGAAGAAGTAGTGACGAGGGGTCGACTCCGAGACTTACTAGGGCCAATAACATGATAATATAAGATTATAATTAAGCATGATATACAACAATAAAACTCAAAACAAGAAATAACTGAACAAGACTTCACCATATTTAAGAACTTAAATCACTTTCTTCCTTTAAAACATATGATCACACAAACAATAAATTAATACCAATTATGAAAGGAACTTCCAGTTCTATTATCACACACGAATACCACCGAGGACGTTCGACCCGATCCAACATAAATATAAACTATGCATTGCCGAGGGTCGAACGTCGTGAACCATAGATGTATCTATTACTCCGCTCGCGAATCATACATGCGACGCGGTCAAATATAAATTTATCAATAAATCATAACTCTTTCTTTATTCTTTTCAAAATAAAGACAATTCAACTTGAATCCTTTAAATCCTTAGAAATCCTCAACTTAGTTCCAATTAATGCAGTTAAACAAATATATAATCAAATAACAGCGTCCACAAACATGGTTTAAAATTAAAACTACCCGGACATAAACAGGAATAGTAGCTACGTACGGACTCTCGTCACTTCGTGCGTACGTAGCCCCCCCAAAAACAACAACACATATTAATTAAGTTCATCTATGGGGTAAGTTCCCTCTTACAAGGTTAGAAAAGAGACTTACCTCGTCTCAAAGACTACTTCCCAATTCAAGAATGCGCTCAAACCTCCAAATTTGATGCCTAACGACTCGGAACTAGCCATACATTACATAAAACGATCAATCTATGCTCAGAAGTTCATATCTATACTATTAAAGTGATTACCCAACCCAAATTGAAAGATTCCTAAAATTCACCACCCCCCAATCCCACACGCCCGAATTCCGAAATTGTTTGAAGAAAGTTGTTACCCATAACCTTAAGAACATAATATATGATTTTTACTAAGTTCCATAATCATTTTCGTGGTAAAATATCATTTTTATTAAACCCTAGGTTCGTCTTCTAAACCCATGATTTCTACCAATTTTCATGTTGAAATCTACCCATAATCTATGTATTAAACTCAAATGAGGTAAAAATTACTTACCTCCAAAAGCTAATGAAAACCCCTCTCAAGAAGCTCCAAGAATTGCTAAAAGAGTGAGAGAAATTTGTAAAAACTGGCTTAAGTCCCGTATTAAATGAACATCACTGCCTCTAGTGATTTCTCACCTGCGGTGCCTTGGCCGTACCTGCGGTCCCCCACATGCGGAAAATCCATTGCAGGTGCGCATTTTCCCCTACCGGCCAAGCTCCGCATCTACGGGCTCAAGGGACCACATATGCGCACAAGCCCGCACCTGCGACAACTGACCTCGCACTTACAGTCGCGCAGGTGTGCCAAAAAGTCTGCACCTGCGGTGCCTGGGTTGTCCTCTCTCTGTCGCTTCAGCGGCTCATGCCTCACACCTAAGAGCTGGCACCCGAGGCCCCTTCCAAACATACCAACAAGTTTGGAATCATAAAATGGACTCGCTCAAACTCTCGAAACGCCCGAGGCAACATTAAACTAAGAATTGCACCCCAAAACCGATTGAATCAACATAAGAATGTCACGACCCCAAATTCTTAGTTGTGATGACGCATGTCATGGAATCAGGCAAGCCACACATTTCATTGAATCCAAGTTTATTTTTCAAAAAATTTATAAATTTAGAAGAAGGATATTGTTAATAATTCATTTGAAAGTTTAACAACATTTAAAACACATTTCTGAATCCAACTCCGGCTCTAGTGTCACCAAGTCACGAGCTACAACAATGTACAATTGTCAAATAGAGGAAATGACAACATAGTCAGTAATAATAAAAGTGCGACAGGAAGCTAAGTAATAACAAATCCACTCGGGTCTCCAGACCCCCAATAGATATCACACACGACCGGTACATACGGTCCACACAATAGTATCGCCCACCGGAGTCGACACATGAACAGATGTAACTAAAGACTCACAAGGCATATCCAAGAAATGGGAAAAGTATGATGAAACATAATAATACGTGGAACCAGGATCAAATAAGACCGAAACATCTCGGTAACAGACTGAGACAATACCTGTAATCACTGCATCTGAGGCCATAGCATCTGGTCTGGCTGGGAGTGCATAGAAACGAGTCGGACCTCCACCTGATCGACCTCCCCCTCTAGGGTGACCTCTAGCTGACTGACCGCCACCCTTAGCTGCCTGGGCGGGTGGTGAAGTAACTGGTGATGAAGCTGGAGGCTGACTCCTCTGCTGGAATGAATCAACCGAACGGTGGGGATAATACCACTTGATATGACCCAGATCACCACACTCAACGTAACCCCTCTCCGCAAATGACGATAGGGACTGAAGGGAACCCCTAGATCTAGAATAACTACCAGAAGAACCATGCACCGAGGAACCCTGAACTGATGGTGGCCGAGATGAACTCTGGGCTAGAAGAGTAGTAAATGAGGGACAACCCGGATGAGAGCTGCGGGGGCCATGCCCAGATGATGCATCACTGTAGGCTGGGCGGACTGGCATTGGAGGCCTAAATGAACAACCTCTGCTGTGCTGAGACTGACCTCCTAAGTGCACACCACCAAAACTACCAGATCCTCGAGGCCTCTTGGCCTCTCTCTCGACTCGCTCCTGACGGCGAACTGACTCAATCTCTCTGGCAATGTCAACCACCTCCTCAAAAGAAGCGTCAGATACCCTGGGTTGGGGTAACCGGCTGGGCTGGAGCTGCCCCCGATGTCTGAAGCCCCTGGGTAACCTGCTCAGGTGTCCGAGCAGCTGGAGTTATAGTGCCTCCCCCATCCTGATAAGTAGCGGCAGTAGTAGACATAGCGACTGCCTGTGCAATAATGGTCCACACAGTCACAATCTGAGAAAGGGTCTCCTGAAGACCCGGAAACACCATAGGTACTGCTGGGTCCTGAGCCTGTCCCGTTAGAATCTCAACGGCGGGGACCTAGTCCTGAATAGTAGGAGGGTCCACAGGTACTTCCCCGACTTCTGCGCGAGATGCACCCCTCCCTCTGCCATGGCCTCGACCTCTCGCTGGTACATCTAGTGTCTGATCACCCTGATCGGTAGCGCGAGTCCTCACCATCTGTGAAAGAATGAAAACAATAGAAGTTTAGTTCCAGGAATCAACAGGTTCGCACGACAGAATTCAAGAATGCGAGATTTTCCTAAGCGGTTCTATAGCCTCTCGAAGATAAGTACAGACGTCTCCGTACCGATCCGCAAGATTCTACTAAACGTGCTCATGACTGGTGAGACCTATTTAACCTAGGGTTCTGATACCAACTTATCACGACCCCAAATTCTTAGTCGTGATGGTGCCTGTCTTGGAATCAGGCAAGCCAAACATTTCGTTGAATCCAAGTTTATTTTTCAGAAAATTCATAAATTTAGAAGCAGGATATTAATAATAATTCATTTGAAAGTTTAACAACATTTAAAACACATTTCAGAATCCAGCCCTAGATCTAGTGTCACCAAGTCACGAGCTACTACAACGTACAATTGTCAAAATAGAGGAAATGACAACATAGTCTGTAATAAAAAAAAGTGCGACAGGAAGATAAAGGAGGAGAAGACGAGGTCGCGAACGCCAACTGCTACCTCGACGACTCCGTAGAAATTCTGAAAGCTGCTCAGTATCCACTACCGGGTCCCGATGTACCTGGATCTGCACACAAGGTGCAGGGGGTAACATGAGTACACCAACTATGTAAGTAACGAACCCAACCTATGGGATGAGAGGTAGTGACGGACTAAACCTAGGAATTTACAATAAACATCGTACATAAAATAGACATGCTAACAGTTTATCAGGAAATGTACAAAATATGCCAAGTATGCCAGTATACTCTACATGCCATCATATAAATATGTGAAACCAGTGTGGAAACGCACATAGTGCTCACAACCCTCACACAATTGTCCACTCAATACCGTGTATGGCTTTCAGGACCAGGGAAGGTCCATCCCGGAATGTACATAATCATCGGTGACAGTAGTCACTCGGTACTGAGGAAAAAGGCCAATCCAGCCCCACGGAGAAGATCCATCTCCGGAATACAACACTCGGACAACATCCATGTCAAGGGACGATCCATCCCTCACATATCATCAACTTCGGACAAGGTCCATATCCAGGGAAGATCCATCCCTCAATATCATTGCGCTCTTTGAGGGTGTAAAGACTCCGGAGGGGCCCTATTGGGCCAAGGGATATATCAAGCCAACGAAGGCATGATTAAAGTACGGTGTGTCGTACGATCTCATAACTGTCTCAACAACAGACTCTCGTCCTCACTCAGTCATTACTCTCCAGTCTCACTCACATGGATCAAAGATGCATCGGCTCGGAACAATGATAAATATGCATATAATTAACAATACTGAGACTGAGGCATTAAATGATATGCTATAACATGACTGAGTATATGAAATCGAATAATCACGAAATGAGACAGTAATATACGACCACTCGGGTCTCATAAATTTCGGCGTGAAGCCTTAGCATTTATACTTAACATGATTTCTACTATTTTCATATTTACCACATAATAGAAGTGCGGATATCAATATGTGATAGCTACTAGACGATGCCGTGGGATGAGCCAGGACACAAATACTCGGTTCACGCGCGCACACCCGTCACTTGGCATGTGCGTCACCTCAATTATAGTCATATATCATATAGTTCGAGGTTTCGAACCCTCAGAACCAAGTTTGGAAACATTACTTACCTCAAAACCGGCTAAAATCCTAGCCCACAATGCCTTTGCCACTAGACCCGGCCTCCGAGTTCTCCAAATCTACCAAAAATACGATTCATATCATTACTATATGCCAAGGAACGAAGCCCATTCGAAATTTATCAAAATTAACCCAAAATCCCGAAATTGGCCAAACCCGACCCTCCAGGCCCATGTCTCGGAATCCGATAAAATTTATATCACAAGAATCCTCATCCTCCCACGAGTCTATACATACCAAGAACATCAAAATCGGACCTCAAATGACCCCTCAAATTCCCATTTTAAAGCCTCTAATTACCAAGTTTTGGTACTAATTTCCCACAATTTCAACACTAATCAGTCCATTAATTACATATAAACGAGTTTTAAGTCCAAAAGTCTTACCTCTACGAATAACTCTCGGAATCCCTCTTCAAAACCCTTAAAACATCTTCAAACCCGTGTAAAAATGGTGGAAGAATGACCCAAAAATCGCTAAGGGTCCTATTTATATGTTCTGCCCAGCGATGACCGCACCTGCGGTACGAGGTGCGCACCTGCGCGTTTTTCTTACAGGACCAAATCTCGCACCTGCGAATCCGCAGGTGCGGCCAAAACTTTGCACCTGAGGCTCCCTCCATCCTAGACAAAGTTCGCACCTGTGTCCCCTTTTCCGCACCAGTGGCCATCGCACCTGCAACTTCCCTTCCACTGGTGCGGCCACACCAGAAGGACAACACCAGCAGTATTTCTGCTTCATTTTCCAACTTCCAACTCCCCTATGGTTGTCCGAAATCATCCTGAGCCCCTCGGGACCCCAACCAAAAATACAAACAAGTCATAAATGATCCTCGGAACACCCAAAATAACATCAAAATACTAAATTCACCTCAGATTCAAGCCTATGAATTTAGAAATTTCCAAATTTCGCCAAAGATGCCGAAACCATCCAAAACACGTCTGATAAACCCGAAAATTTGCACACACATCCAAAATGACCCTACGAACCTGTCCCTACTTTCGGAATTCCATTCCGACCCCGATAGCTAATATTCCACTGCCGACCGAAAATCGCCAAAAACTCAATTTCGCCAATTCAAGCCTAATTCTACTCTGGACCTCAAAACCACATTCCGATCACGCTCCTAAGTCCAAATCACCTAACGAAGAAATCCGATCTATAAAATCCACATTCTGAGGTCGTTTACCTATAAGTCAACTCCCGGTTGACGTTTCCAACTATTAAGCTCATTTAAGAGACTAAGTGTCTCAATTCTCACCACGACCACTTCGAACCCGAACCAACCGACCCAACATATCATAATTAGGTTAATTAACATATGACAAAGCTGAAACAGGGGAAACGAGGCTAATCTCATGGAATGACCGGACGGTTCGTTACAAAGAACTTCAAGTTCTTCAATTTACTTCCAATGCACCAAAACGTACTTAAACTACTCAGAATGACACCAAAATTTGCGTGCAAGTCTTAAATGACATTATAGAACTATTTCCAGTCTCAGAATCCCGGTTAGACTTCGATATCACCAAAACCCGCTCCAAACCAAATTTAAAAAACTTTTAAAACCTTCAAGAACCAACTTTCACTATCCAAAACCCGATCCGAACATACACCCAAGTCCGAAATCATCATACGAACCTATTGGAACCGCCAAATTCCGATTCCGAGGTTGTTTACTCAAAATTTTGACCGAAGTGAAGCTTGGCATTTTAAGCCAACCTTAAGGAACCAAGTGTTCTGATTCCAACAAGAACCCTTCCAAATCCCGAACTAACCATCCCCGTAAGTCATAAAACAGTAAAAGCATGTACGAAAAGTCTTATTTAGGGAAACGGGGTTCTAAAAAGCAAAACGACCGGCCGGGTCATTACAAAAGACCCTTGAATTTACTTACTATTGAAAAGAAGAATCAGAGGATTCATAGAGATTGTACACTCCTATTATTGAAATCAAATGCTACGATTGTTGCAATATTTTTGGTCTTGATTTTATTTTTTCAACGCAAATTTTATTGTCTACACCTATTAAATAAGAATATAAAAAGAAATATTTAGGAAGAATAATTTCTCTATTTAATTAAAAGTAGGAACTAGAATAATTTCCAACACTGAATAACTAATGAAACTAAAGAAGAGAAGATTCTGAAATGGAAATAACTGCAATTATGTGCCTCCTCCTTCTCGCTTTCCCAAGCAGTTCAAAATGATTATATTTATAGCTTTTCTTTCCCAACAAGCCTTGTGAAGATTGACTTAAGATGTCCTTTGTTTACTTTTTAGCATACGGCACTTTGGTTCCATGAAACCTAAATTATGGTAATTGTTTTCTTTTCCAACTTGGCAAGTTGGAAAGCCACGATCTTCAAAGTGATACTACAAAGGTCGAAAGACTACCATGTGCACTTTTAATTCCTTTCAACATCTTATTCTTTTTTAATTATATTTTTTGATACAACACCATGTATCTTCTCTTTGTAATTTTAATTTATACTTCTTGTGTGCACATGTCTCTTGACGTGGTAATTTGCTGCACTTTTCTTAAATTTCATATTTCCTACAAAGAAACACAAGGATTAGCAATAAAATTGACAATAATTTATTTATTGCATGATATTTTTTTCTTATCATCTTTGGAGGAGACAAAGTCAATGATTTGCTGTGGCAAAGAAGACGAAGATATCGGTGACTCATGGCAAGAGAATCTGGAAAGTCTCAAAAGATAACATCACCTTTGCAGAGGAAGATGGTGATGGAATTCTTCTACCGCACAATGGTGTTTGGTAATTTTTCTTAATGTTTTAGATTTCAAAATTAAGCATGTTTTGGTTGATCCAGGAAGTTCAGTCAACATCATACAATGGAGAATTTTGGAGCAAGTAAAGTTAACCGGGAACATCATTTAGGCGACAAAGCTTTTGGCTGGCTTCAACTTAACAAGTGTGACAACCCGATGGGAAATTCTGCTGCCTACGCATGCTGAAGAAGTAACAAAGATCATACTGTTCGAAGTGGTAGATGGCGACATGGGCTATAATGTAATCCTCGAAAGGACATGGATACATGAAATGAAGGTAGCACTTTCAACATACCATAAACTGTTTAAATTTCTAACACTTGAAGGGATCAAGCAAATAAGAAGAAATCAACCAGTTGCAAGGGAGATGAACGTAGTAAAAGTTTCTCGTAGCAAGAGCAAAGAAATGTGAAAATAGCAATTACAAGAACCTGTGCCTTCTTCCGGCTCAATTGAAAATGATAAAGGCAAGGAGTTGTTAGAATTATATAAGGTACCGAGGTCTTTTCATGTACCGGAGGAGACAAATGCGAATAGGTGAACCGTAGTAGAACTCAAACAAGTGGCCTTGTTCGAAGATTTTTTTGGAAAGAAAATTCTATTTAGGAACATGGTTGAAGCCCAAACTCAGGTTAAAAATTATGGATTTTCTTAAATATAACATCGAATATTTTGCATAGTCTCACGCAAATACAGGTATTCCATTGAATGTGGCAGTCCACAAACTAAGTTTGGATCCCAACGTTCCTCCGGTAAGGCAGAAGAAGCGACCGAAAGGAGAGGTCAGAAACAAGTTTGTTAAGGAAGAGGTAACTCGATTTATTAATATTGGTTCGATTCGAGAGGTAAGTTATCCTGATTGGCTAGCTAACATAGTAGTAGTTCCTAAGAATATTAACAAATTTAGAATGTCTGTAGATTACAAAGATTTAAATAAGGTTCGCCTTAAAGACTCTTTTCCATTGTCGAACATTTATCAAATGATTGATGCTACGGCGATGCATGAGTTGATGAGTTTCTTTGATGCTTATTTTGGGTATAATAAAATAAGGATGGACCCAAAAGATTAAGAGAAAACTTATTTCATCACGAATATTTGCACTTATTGCTATAATGTGATGCCTTTTGGCTTAAAAATGCTGGAGCCACTAACCATAGGCTTTTTAACAAAATGTTTGAAAAACAGATAGGTAAAACAATGAAAGTTTATATTGATGACATATTAGTTAAGTCTCTTAGTGCAGGAGATCATCTGAAGCATCTCCAAAAGACATTCGACATTTTGAGAAAATACAATACGAAGCTCAACCCGGAGAAGTGCGCCTTCGGAGTTGGTCCTAGTAAGTTCTTAGGGTTCCTGGTCTCTCAAAGAGGATTCAAGGTAAACTCAGATAAAATCAAATTCATCAAGGATATCCAAAAACAGCTGGCTTAGTGAAGCAAGTACAAAGGTTGATCGGTAGATTGACGACTCTAAGCAGGTTTATATCGAGGTCTTCAGAAAAGTGGCATAACTTCTTTCACTTTTAAGAAGAAGAACGATTTCACATAGACTCTGGAATGCCAACAAGCACTGAAGGACCTAAATAGGTACATGTATATCCTTCCGTTGTTGTCAAAATTAGGGGAAGGTAAGCAATTGTTGATCTATTTAGCGGTCTCGGAAGTAGCGGTAAGCACTATTTTGGTTCAGGGAGAAGGTACGCAATTTCCCTTCTATTATGTTAGTAAAATCTTATTGGGAGCAGAGACACGGTATCCGCACCTTGAAAAGTTGGCCTTAACTCTCTTTGTCTTCTCACAGAAGTTTAGGCATTATTTTCAATGTCATCCATTAGCCATTATGAAAACCTTTCCCTTAAGGAATGTACCTCATAAGCCACTGTTGTCCGATCGTTTGGCTAGAAGGGCAGTCAACGTTAGTGAATTGACATTGAATACAAGCCCAGGACTGCATTCAACTCACAAGTTTTGGCCGACTTCGTAGCCGATTTTAGTCCAGGATTAATGCCTTTAGCTGCTAAAAAGAAGTATTGATATGGGGAGCAGTATCGAGAGTTTGGAACTTATTTATGGATGGAGCTTCCAACATAAAAGGGTTCGGTCTTGGGGTAGTTTTAATCACTCATTCACGGGAAAACCTGAGGCAAGCCATTAGACTATGCCGTTAACTAACAATAAAGCCCACTATGAGGCTTTGGTTGCAGGCCCAGGGACCATGCTCTGAAGTCATTGAAGTAAAGTGTGATTCTCAACAGGTGGTGAACCAAGTATACGGGATTTTCGACACCAATGAGGAGCGCATGCAACAATACTTGAACGAGGTTCAAGTATTACTGGCCCGGTTTAGGGAGTGTTCAACTATAAATATTCCAAGAGAGGAAACTATGGAGGCAGACACATTAGGCAATTTTGGTTAGTCCACGGAGATGAATTGATCTAATTCGGGTGCGGTAGTTCAACTATTGCATTTAGTGTTGGATGTGGACAACTATTATGAAGTTAGTTTAACCAACTTAATCTCTACTGAAGGAACGAGTTCATTGAATATCTAAGGCATGGAAAATTGCCTGACGACCTAAAATCATCTCGGGCACTACAGACCAAGGCGACTCATTACTATCTTGTTGACGGAAAATTATTAAGGAGGTCATTCCAAGGACCACTGGCTCGATATTTAGGGACATCGGAAGCTGACTACGTGACGAGGGAAGTTCATAAAGGAGTCTGCAGGAACCATTTCAATGCAGACTTGTTGGTTCACAAGTTAGTCAGAGCGGGCTACTATTGGCCCTAGATGGAGAAAGACGCAAAGATGTTTGTTCAAAGGTGCGATAAATGTTAATGCCATGCATAATTAGTGCATCGACTGGTAGAGCTTTTGCATTTGGTGTTGTCACCATGGTCATTCATGAAATGAGGAATGACATGGTTGATCCCTTACCACAAAGGCTCGGTAAGGTAAAATTTCTTTCAGTTCTAACTGATTATTTTACTAAACGGTTTGAAGAAAGTGCTTACCAAAAGATCGGAGAACGAGAAATTATGGATTTATTTGGGACCATTCGTTTACAGATTCGGAATACTGAAAGAAATTGCTTATGACAACGGACAATAATTCATAGGTTCCAAAATGACAAAAGTTTTGGAAAGATTGAAGATCAAACGAATTATTTCTTCACCATACCACCCAAGTGTTAATGGAAAGGCGAAGTTGACCAACAAAGTAATTATTCAAAATCTAAAGAAGAGGTTAGAAAATGCTAAAGGTAAGTGGCCAGATCATCTACCTGGTACGTTGTGGGCATATTAGACCACGACGAAGACAGGCACGAGGGAACACCATTTTCACTTGTATATGGTTCAGAGGCTTTGATAATGGTGGAAGTGGGGGAACTGATCTTAAGGTTTTCCCCAGCAAACGAAAAAACGAACAATGAAGCATTGATGGTCAAATTAGATTTTCTCCAGAGCACCGTGATCTGGCATATGTGAGGATGATGGCACAAAAGCAAATGATGGAAAGGTATTACAAACGTAGGGAAAATCTCCGTTATTTCAAAGTTTGGTATTTGATTATGAGAAAATTACTCAAAGTAGTCGAGAAGTTAATGCCGGGAAGCTGGGGCCCACATGGCAAGGACCTTACCGAATTTCAGCCACAACCGACAAAGTTTTATATCAACTGGAAAATCAAGATGGATTAAATTTCCAAGCAATTGAAACGTGACTCACCTAAAAAGGTATTACTACTAAAGATCATTGTTGATACTGAAAGTATGTGCTGCATTTTTTCCCTTCAACTAATTTTTGTCCCAAAGAGGTATTTTGGCAAGATTTTTAATGAGGTAGGGATGTAAAGCATACTACAAAGGAAGGATCATCGGCAAGGATCCTTCGCTTTAGCATGAGTTTAAACAGTTTTGTATAGACCAACTTGTGTGGCAAGAAACCAGTGGATGGTTAAATTATCTTTGGCTCTATAGCATGTCTCATCTCCCAAGGCTCTCAGTTTTTCCATTGGCCTATGGAAACATATTATTTACCCTTCCACACGCTGCTTCTATTAATGAGGAAACAATGTGAAGCATACTACGACAGAAGGGACAAAACTTCCACTGTTCTAATTTTCATACTTAGCATTCGAACACTGAGGGAAATAATACATGACAAGGCACTAAAAGTATTACGACGACCGGGGAATGGTAGAACCGGGATCAATGTCTTATCAGGATCGCGGACTGCATGATTAGCCTCATAGAAATAAGTTGTACAAGTTAGTCATATGTATTGGGTATTGGCAACTTTATTTACTTAAGCAAAAAAATGTATATGTAAATGTACATTTAAAGATAGACAAAATAAATCAAAGTCCTTTTATTTCTATCTTATTTCTTGTCCGAATGATAAGTTAATTTATTTAATCATTTGAAAGTTAACAAAAACTTCAAATGCTTGTGCCAGAATGAACATGAGATGTCCTCTTCAAACACAACCGTAAATATAAGATCCATCTCTTATGAAACTCTCATAGTAAATGGTAGACTGCGGAAGTGTTTATGACCGGAATCAAAAGCTATCAAATGTGAAAAGATTTTCAAAGCTTATTTAGTTAAACAAAAATGAATATTTTTTGCACAACACTTAAGCAAAATAGATTTTTTTTTAGTTAAAATATGCCAAACTCATTAAAGAAGTTCTGATATTGTTACAAAAAGTAAAGACAAAAAATAAATATTAGTTCTTGCTGCTAGAATCCGAAAGGAGAGAGAAGTCTTCGTTTTCTTTATTGGGAGAAGGTTGTTCTGCTTCTGGTTCAAGGCCTTCATCTTTTTCAGTTTTTCCTCGGCTCTCGATTACTTAGAGTTAGTATTGGAAGAATCTGCAGCAACAGGCTGAGCGGGGAGCTTCTCGTGATCAGTTGTCTTCAGCTCCCGGGCCTTGTCAATACATTCATCAATGTTAACAATGCCTTCTTTGGCCTCCTGCAAGGTCTTCCTCTTTGTATGGTAAATGGCGTATGTCTTCTAGAAGACGATTGAATCTTCTTGGTCTTGGAATTTAGCTCAGAGCTTTTCATTCTTGGATTGGACCTTTTCATTTTCAGCTTTCATAATGCTGATTTTGAAATCAAACTCAACATTGATGGAGGAGTGAAGTTGATTTTGCTCCATGACCCTTTTGAGCCTTTCTTCCATTTGTTCTCTTCTCCTCGGCAACATTAGCCTCCTCGGTTTTGGAGCGTAAGCTGGCCTCCAAGTTATTAACTTGTTCAAGGAGAGCAGACTCACGCTCAGCAACAACAGTTGCAACATCATGAAGTTCAACCCACTTAGCCTCTGCACTCTTGAGGTCTTCATGCAATTGAGCGGTCTCTTGGCCGTGGGACATTCTATCTTGCTCGGATTACTAAAACCGAGCCTCAAGCTTATCCATCTATGCAATTTTTGATTGAAGGAAAGGGAGGCACCCAGCAAGCTAATTATGTTCAGCTAAACGTTGATCTCGTTCTGAAGTATGTAGTTGTTTGTCCAAGATTAACCTTTGCAGGACTTCAGAAGAAAGAAGCTTATCCTAAAGAGGTCAAAGCTAAGGTTATTAATTCAGAATATGAAAAATAAAGAATGGCATGAAATCGATTTATCAATACATATGCGGAGCAGTGCATACTATTGTTTAGCAGACAATCACTGTAGAGAGAATTCAATCTTTCTCCAGTATTTTTCTGACGCCAACGACTTCACATAATTGGCAAGCTTCACCAGCTTGGAAAACACGTGGCATTCGTTTGAAACCGTGAGGGTAACACTATGTTTTCCATTAAGGTTTTGAGTGGGTGACGGAAAGGTGTTCCCTAGATTCTCATGATCGGATGACCGTGGGGAGGGAACATCTGTTGTTTGTTCAATCGGAGCCGATTGAGAGATTGTAGCTGGCGGAGTAGGAGATGTGGTGACAACAAGTTAAGATGTTGAAGGTGGAGGAAGTTCACGGGTTGAACTCCTTCCCCAGAGTTCTTGAACTTCTTCTGGCGGTGGAGTTTAAAGTTCTCCCGGTTGGGCATTCGGTTGAGATAATAAAGATCTTTTTCTTCTTTGAAGGGAGCCTCTTCATTATCAGCTCCTTATTCATCATCAATGACCATTATGGTCGGTCTGATTGGTATTTCTTGTATTATCTTCTCATGAGTCCTAGTCGAGGAGGGACATTTCCTTTTTAGTTTATTATTTTTGGGTTGGGAACTTCGGGAGGAGGTACCTTCACCGGAAGTGCGAGTGAATTAGCGAGCCCTCCTCCGGTTAAGAACATTATGTAGTAATTGTTCGACTTTCGCTGGGTTATCGAGGACTTGATGTCGAGGCAAATGACGGATCCCTTCGGAAATCCTATGTGATACAAGAAGACGGTTAAATTGCTTCCAGGATATATTGAAAGATTGAAAGAAGGGAAGAATAATCCTTGTTTATTCCACCCATATTTGGGAGCCATTTCTTTCCACCTTCGGAATTCTGGTGTAGTAATATCCAGATTCTTCTGTACCCATTGGGCCAGATCTTGAACCCATGGTGGCTTCCAATGAGTAGCTAGAGTAAGGAAGTGTAAAGTGAACATGAAAAGAACTATATTCGAAGACTTACAGAAAATATTCCATGATTCGGGAAGAGCAAGTGATGTGGCTGGGACAATGTCCATGGTAGCAATAACAATGAACTGTTCCATCCACCCACGATCGTTGTCGTCGTCGACGGTGGTGAAGAGGGCATGATGACCACGTTTGCTAAGCATTAGTACACCCCCCCTAAAGATCTTTGGAGAGTAGAGATTCATCATATGTGTAAGGGTCAGGCTTTCTCCGGTCTCGGATCACAACTGGTGGAGGCAAGCCATCATACGCCGCACGGAAGGGCCTACTTGTGCTAATCATATGTGGTACTGGTGGCAAAACTCTAATATTATTAGGTCGACTCCTTCACGCACTCTCAAAGTGAAAGGGTATGTATAAACATACATGAACCCTGGTTTGGAGAAAGTGACCACCTCACTAGGAGTGAGGATTTCAATGTTGTCCCAGTGACAATCCTCCTTCACGACAGGAATGCTAGGAGGACAGATGGAAGAAGGATACATGTTAGCATGCCAATTTTTGTCACTTTTGGGATTTACAGGTTCTTTTTCTTCTTGAATGTTAGATTTTATGCTAAGGTGAAGAGGTATGATGGTGTTTATGGTTGGAGGTTCATAATCGACAACAACCTCCTTGGATTTGTTCTTCTTTGGACCTCCACCGAAGAAAAGGCCAGAATTCCTGAAGGCAACAGTGTTAGAAGATATGATGGTGAGAAATTTATGAAGAAATTTTTTACTAAAGAAGTTGAAGTTTGTAGTAGGGTTCCAAGATAAATCCGAGAAGAAGAAAAAGTTATAAAAGGTAAAGAGTTAATATGATGAGTAGTGGAGAAGTTATAGACGGGAAAAATCATGGTCATGATTACCTCAAAAATTGGCGGAAATATTTGCTGAATCACAGAGCAACACGTGTTCGGGTCACTAATTCGAGAAGGCGTGCATTCTTTCAAGTGTCAGGGGTCGTTCAAGAACTTTTCTGCTAAGAAAGAAACTCTTATCTACTTCCAGATGATACTGAGTTGCATCACCGGAAAGTAGCAGGACTATCTATATGGGGTAAAATTGGTTAGTGACAAGTGAGTGAATGACGAAGTGACACGTGGAACTAAAGACAGGTGGGATGTAAGTCAAAAAATAACTGGCACCGAATGCATGTATGTGACCGGTGCTGGATGAATCCCGAAGGAAGAGTAGTTGACAATAAAGATTCAAAGATTTGATATCAAATAACATTCAATGAGCAGCTATTACAGAGAATATCAACATTTATAGCCAACCGTTATGCAACAATCAATGGCGGTTTTATTCTCATTCAAGAGGAACTTGATTTGGGGATCTTGTCTCCCTAAATAATGCTATAAATAGGAGAAGTACCATCATTTGGGGTGAGAGAAAATATTCTATACACAAAAAAGTTGTGCTCTGCTCTCATTATATAACATTATTCTCAGTTTTTGTTCTTGAATATTGTTCTTGTCTTTGCCACCAGAAATGCCTAAGTTCATAGTCATGCTTGTATTTCCCTTAATTTTAATTCATATTCTTATTTTTGTTCTTGTTCATCAAATCGATTCACTTGTCTATAAACCACGTTACAAATTCAAATGTACCATTTTACGAGTAAACAACTAAGACATGAATCTTTAGACTGACCGCTAGTCCCACAATTATATTTATGAAAACAAGATCCTCTAGGCTCAAGCCCAATCAGGATTTGTCCGCCAAAAACTTCGATTCGATGAACTCTCTTAGAAAGTGGATCCACCCTTTAGAGAGGGAGTGGAACGACACCCGCAAGAATGGTAAAATTATTGTATATTTATGTTAAAATTTTCTTAAATTAGGTTAAATAATTGATTTTCCATTCCCAGTCGCAACATAGACGAATGTGCCATGGCTGGTACCTTGCTTAAAGCTTTTCTAACGTGTAAAACCCAAGTTTGAATTTATCTTGAATTGTCTGACTCCTCTTTTTCTTCGTGCTTTTTATTTCCTTTTATTTTTCGGCTACCTCTCAATTTCCTAATTTGTTATTTTATTATTTTTATATTTTTCTTTCCTCTATTCTACTATTTTAGATGTGATCTCTAGCGAGAACACTTAAAAAAGAAACTACTAAATTTTAATATCCTATAAAATAAGTGTTTCTCTTAATATAAAATTTGTGAGTTTTCTTTTTCCCAAATTAAAAAACTTATGGGTATTTAGGTTCGAGATTAATTAATATAAATTCTTTTTTTGAATACAAAATATGTTATTCTATGGTTGTTAAATACAAGTTAAATCTCTTTACTATTAAAATTTTGATAAAAATTCCGTAAGTATTGATTAGGAAAAATATGAGACTTATGATTTTGATTTTTGAAAACTTGTAGTTTATCTTATTCGACATGTATTTATGGGGTATCATTTATTTATTGGAGATTTTCCCCCCCTTATCCTGATTGGTGTAATTCTCTTATTGAAGATGTTTATTTACTTGTGCAAATTTATTTTTAGTAGACAAAAAAGATGTAATATTCCCCTAATGAAAATATTACTTTTATTGCTAATGTTATTAATGAAGGTGTGATTTATTACGTAAAATGCTTATTACGTTTTTTTAAAATATATTTAAGATGTAATTTTCATTTGTAAATAAAATACATATCAAATTAACGGATTAAACTCCAAAAAGAAAAATCAAACCGAAACGTATACACATTCCTAACAAACTCTATATTAATCATTACAAAATATACGTTAAGGAAAATTACAGTAATTCTGGATCCGCCTCTGTTTGCCCTATGATTTATTACAAGCTTTACCCATTTTTCGAGGAATGACATACGCCATCGCCATATTCATCCTAATAATATTTGACGTGTCACAAATGATGGCATGTTGTTACTTCACCGTTTATCTAAGCTCTATGGTTTTAATTTGTCAATGTTATGATGTAAACATGTGATTTTGATACTGAAGGGTTTTAGCTGTCTCTCAAGTTGTTGTCACTCCATAGCCTCATGATATCCTCCATTAGGAAGGGTAGTGTCTATTGAACCTATGCACCAAACAATAGCTAATTATGATTGAATTGAAAATATCAGAATCAGGAAGTAATGATCTAAGAGCTAGTTTGGATTAGCTGATTTGAAATAGCTGATAAACATTAAGTGCTGAAAAGTACTTATAAGTGTTGAACCTAATTTTATGAATAATCAGTTATGTATTTGGATACAAGTGCTGAAATTGATAGTAAGCTGATGCATTATTTGATAAAAAGTGCTGAACAATACTTGAGGCAGTGAGTATTGATGTAGGAGTTTTTTTTTCTGAAACAGAATATTTTAAGGATAAAATAGTAAAAGATTTAGTCAAACTTAAAGTGCTTATAAGCTAAAAAGTCATAAGTTGGGGTGACCAGCTTATGACTTTTGACTTATTCCTGACTTATAAGCACTTGACTTATAAACACTTTTAGCTTTACCAAACGCGTAGATAAGCCGAAAAGTACTTATAAGCTAGTTTGACCAACTTATAAACTTAGCCAAACACCCTCTAAGTTGCTTGGACTCTTCATTTGTGGTGCCACACCTGTATCAGTACCGAAATTCGTATCTTCGAATCTCAAAATTTACAACATGAAGGAACTGATCTCTAAATTTGCACCCGTAATTTCAAGCAACTTAGTCGTAGAACTAATAAATACATAAATAATTTATGTGTCAAAAATTAATCAATCAATCAATGCTAGCATCACTTAAGCGATTACATAGCCGATTTACACCATCTCGTTTTTATAATAGACTAGTATTACTCGTGCAAACACACACGATTCAACTCATATGCATAAAAAACGATATTAAACACGTGGTTTGTACACAAGAAAAGACAAATGCAGATTCTTCTGCAAAATGAGCAAATTCCAGATCAAGCCGTTTAACCAAACATGCCAATTGAAGAACTGGAATAGAAAGCAAAAGACGAGAACAAGTTTTTAAATCGTGCTTCAAGTAGCTAGAACCTGGATGTGATATACTTCTCAATGGCTAATTATGTATGCATCTTATACCGAAAAAATTACCTTATGTCAAAAAGAAAAGTCCCAGATAGACCAACTCTATTATTACTTCTTTTTTCTCAATAATCTTACATGTCTCAATGGACATAAGTGTTGGTCTTTAAGCTTAGTGTAGCTTAATTTTAAGCTTAAAGAGAGTGAATGGAAAATGGTGGGAAAAGAAATGGAGGGAAGTGAAATTTTGAATTAGTTCACGTTACTAGTGCACTTTGTCCCTCATTGGTAGAAGGAAAGAAAATCTATGATCTATGTGTATATATAGAGAAGCTCACCTTTTAGCTCTTAAAGAGTTAAGAAGAAGACAAGCCTCGCGCCGTCGCTCGCTCGGCTTCGGATTTGGTCAATGATTGATTGATTGATATGAACTTAGGATCATCTATGATGCAGAAAATTGTTCCCATTATTGGTCTTCTCAACGGAATGACATGCTAGCTGGTATGGTTAATGGTTCACAGATAGCATTCAGGCAATGGTCGAAAGCAGCAATGGCATAAAAGGTGCCAAAATTCTTTGAAGCATTTTAGATAGAAGAACCCCTTTTGAAGAGTTTCTGGGGTTCCAATATGGAAATATCATCGCACTCAGATGAATAAGAGACAGCTGAGATAGCTTTAGCCAAATGCTCGCGAGGGTACAGAATCGAGAGCTCTATACATTAAACTTAGGCCTCTTTCTCCATCTCTACCTGAGAAAGTGCCAAATCTTCCTAATTTTGCTGAATGACATACTAAAACAAGGCTACAAGTACAGATAATAACATCAAGGCCTCAGTGCAGACAGTATTGGAGCAGCGTTAACACACTGGCCACTTTCATCGGTTAAGAGTTGTCCGTATGGATAATGAGGAGGCTTAAATCTGGTAGAGTTGTCTGAATGCATGACGAGGAAGCCAGTCTATGCACCAGGAAGTGACTTCCAGTCACACGTCTTCTTGAAAAATTTATTGCCTCTTTTCCGCATGCAAGTTCCCACAAGACCAGCTGAAAGAAGAGATTTTGTGTCTGGTCTCCACTGTAAATCTAATAGTGAGGAGAACAAGGTCGAAAGTGCTGGACTGATTTCACTATCCTTTATATTGCCACATGAGATCACCTTGAGGCTCTGTATTTCCTTCAACGAAAGGAGGACAGACTCGAGGCCTTCAGTTGCGAGCAGTGAACAGCTTTCCAGGCAAAGAGACTTCACTCTCCTGTTGAAATAACCAAAACGAAGCTGTTATACCCAAATTTCTTACCGTAAATGTTATTTAGTTGATTACACCCCCTTTGATAAGGTTGATTTCATTCCATCCATTGAATAGAATGCTAAAATACAACGATGCTAAATTGCCGGTCGCATCCGAGCAAGTTCAGTATACAAAAGTAAAAAAACTGGATTCTTTGTAATCCAAGATAGCATATTGTCACATGAAAAATCAAGGACTCACCAATGAATTGAGACAAAACTAGCATGTCATCACTGTGCTATGTGCTTTCTCTAGAGCAAGATTGAACGGCATGCTATCACCAAAGTAAAAAGCACTTAAACTTGCAAACATTATCCACTTTATTTTGTTGTCTGTTCTACAAGATGGATACAGTGAAAGCTACACTAAAAATTCAAAATTTTATATTACAGGACTGTATTTCTAAGTCAAAAGCCAAAAGACAACAAGTTCATGTATGTCAAAAAGGCATAACAAAATGCTAATGTAGCACAAAACATTTCAGCGAGAACAGGATAAGATAACCAATACCTCAGCACAGTGGCAAGGCTGAACATTTCATTATCCAGTCCCCAACAGTTGTGGAAAATAACCTCTCTAACGTCTTGACAGAGCAGACACAATGTTCTCAAGCTCTCCTTATTTCTCAATTGGCATTTCTCCAAATGTAATCTTTCAAGCGTTGGGCAAGATACCACATCTTCATCAAACCATCCACATTGATCGATACTCTTACAAGACAGAAACCTCAAAGTCCTCAAATTTTCACAATAGGAAAGAGCAGACAACCAACCACCTTCCATCCTATGATCACGAAGAATCAACTCTTCGAGCATTTGACAACATTGCGCTATGGCCTTAATTCCTTCATAGCTCCCTTCACAACCACTCAACTCCAGCTTCACCAATCTCTTACACCCTTGAGCTAAAATAGTCAGTCCAATATCAGTAACCGAAGATTTATAAAACCCATCGACATTTCCAATCAATCTCAATATTTGCAAGTTCTGGCACGCTGCAATCCCGCGAAGAACATGATCATTGCATCTATGCAACTCTAATACTTGCAAAGTTGGGCATTCCTCAGCTACACTCAACAACCCCAATTCACTAGCATTTACCACCAATAATCTACGCAAATTGGGACACCCACTAGCTAAAATTCTCAATCCCCTATCAATCTCATCAGAAGGCAACACAAATCTTTCCTTAAAAAACCAATCTTTAGGGTCAGTATTAGAATCCACGTGAGAGGAAAGCAACTCGTGAGAGCAAAAAATACCTGAATTTCCAGGTGAAATGAACGACCCATTAACCAAACTAACATGAATAAGATTCGGAAAGCGAATAAAAACCCGACCCGAAACAAGAAAATCCCAATCAAGAAGCTTAATGGAGCGTACAAGACGACCTTGGAGGTAGAGCCAGCGTTTAGATACAAGGGAAGTGGAATTCCTTTGGGAATTGGGAAGCTTAGAGAGAATGTAAAGAAGCGTTTCATCAGAAAGAAGCGAAGTTGGATCGGATACAAGGGACGGAAGGGTGAAATCTAGGGATTTACGAGGTGAAGGGGAGGATTGTGAACGAGATTGAAGGTGCATAGTAAAAAGGACATGATTGAGAGCTTTTTTGTTCTTAAGCCATAGATCAGTCCAGCTTGGAGATGGTGGCTCTTTTAATGGTGACCTGAAATTTGGTTTCTCAGGTGAACACGACATTGTTTTAGCTCTGTTTCCTTTCACTCAGTCATACATTTTTTTTCTTGTTAGCTTTGTATTTGCGAAATTACTCGTTTCTGCAATGCTACCACTACTTCGTCTTCCTATTCTCTTTGTTTTTCTTTCTGACAAGTTGTTAAACGAAAAGCTTCGATATTTGAGTCTAACGGACTACTAAGATGTGGGGTCGCAAGAATTTGAATCGGGGGCAAATGGGGCCCACTACAGGAATTTCGGGCATTTTTCCCGTTTGAGAATGGGCCACTTTTGCAAATACAAGTTTGGCGGTATTGTCTTTTGCCAACGTGCTAAAGTCCAAGATAAGGCACCTTTCACTTCTGCAGAATTATCAAAGAAAGAATTTTTTAAAGTGAAAATTTTAAAAATCACTATTGTTTAGTGGTTATTAATTTCGTATAGTTATTATACACATACTACTATTCAATTATTACGGTAGTATATTCATAGGTATACGTGATATTGTATTCATGAATACTACAGTAAAAAAGCGTATAATAACTATAATACATCAATAAAAGCGTCTAAAATCAGCAGTCCAGTTGTAGGCGCATGTATTCACGCTGTTGTATTCATGAATATAACAGTAAAAAGCGCCTAAAATCATGACAGTCCAGCTGTATGCGCATGTATTCATATGTATTTGTGCCATGAATTCATGAATACAATAACGAATCGCCTTAAAAATAGGTATGCCCAGCTGTATAAGAGAAAATAGCGTATTTCATGTCTTATTTCATGCCTCAACTATAATATATACTATAAATATTTATTTTGCTATAAAATATAAAAGGTAGCTACAAAATAATATTTTAAAATGATTTAATTTATTATAAATAGGGGCATACATTTGATATAGGAGATAAAATTTCCTTGTTTAAATTCTAGGGAATAATTGATGTGATCATAAGTGAGCTGGACCGAAGAATAGCTTGTGAAAGTGTACCGAAGCCTGTGAGAGTTGTACTGAATTGAGAAGAGGCAGTTGCTGAGTTAGCTAATAAGTTTATAGTATAATTTATACTCCATTTTTAAAAAAATCGGTATTATTACCTTATTCATTTATTTCAAAAAGATTAGTGCATTCTTATATTTTTGTAACGAAAAGCTTTATAACTACAAAAATATTATGTCTTATGTAGGATTGACCATACGCTTCAAAAGTTTTATAGTCAAACGACATATTTAAAATTACAAATTTTAAAATCTTCATATCTTAATTAAATTTTGTGTCAAATCAAACTAAGACAAACAAATTGAAATGAAGGAAATAGTTGAGTCCATTAGTAGAACTGTAGAAGTTCCTCCTATTTTGTAATTTAGCGTTTTACACTTTAGTCTTGGCCCTTCTTTCACGTTTTTGCTGCTGGAAAGATCTATTTGTAATGCATCAATAATTTATCCTCAACTCTTCTATAGCTTAGCTTAGCCTTCTCTTAGACTTCCTTCTTATTTCTCAGAATTGTATCAAGAATAATGTGGCAATTGGTTAAATTTTGAGGAAGATTTTTTGTTAAAAGAGGATTTTAGCAATTTACTAAGGTCAATAACTTGTTTTTAGTTTTCCTAAAATAAAAGTGTCTTCACATTTGGTTGAAAAACAGTTTTCCCTAAGCACTACTTAGAGCCCGTTTGGACATAAAAAAAAATTTCTTTTATTTTATAAAAGATTTACTTTTTTCGAAATCAACGTTTGTTCATAAATTTTTTAATTTTCACTTGAAGATGCATTTTGAAAATTTTCGAAAATTTGAAAAACTCCAAAAAGCTGTTTTTTAAAATTTTCAGTCATAAAACTTCAAAAACAAACCAAACTGAAATTTATGTCCAAACACAACTCTAAATTTCAAATATCATATTCACTTAAAAAGAAAAAAAATTCACCATTTTTTTTTTAATTTCACAATTCTTATGTCCAAACGCCTACTTAATTAATTTGGGGGAGTGAGGATCAGGTGGGGTTTTTTTTTTTTT
>ML283849.1:151142-199102 GCA_005239495.1 Nicotiana undulata | reverse complement strand
GGGGGGGGTGGGGGGGAGGGGGGGATTTCTTTTTCAGCTTAGGTACCAGCTTTGATAATTATAGTTGCTTTTCTAATTTTCGGAACCTTTTATTAGTATTTAGAGCCCGTTTGGATTAGCTGATTGTAAATAGCTGATAAACTTGAAGCGTTGAAAAGCATTTTTAAGTGCCGAAACTGATTTTTTAAATAAGCACTTACGTGTTTGGATAGATGTAATGAAACTGATAATAAACAGTTGAAGTGTTTGATAGAAAAGTGTTGATAAATTGTTCTTTTATTAAAACGACTAAAATATCTTTAAAAACTTTTAAAAAGATTATAAACTAACAAGTTTCATTGTAAAGAAAAGATGAACAACGAATAATTTATTTTGGAAAAAATATTTGGTGAATTGGAAAATATTATTAAGGATAAACTAGTAAAAAACGTTGGTCAATCTAAAAGTGTTTATAAACTAAAAAATCATAAGTTGGGGTGACCAATTTATGACTTACGGTTGATTTTAGCTTATAAGCACTTTGGATGTTTACCAAACGCGTAAATAAGCTAAAAAATACCTATAAGCGAGTTTGACCGTAAGCTTATCCAAACACCCTCTTAGTACTATCACCCCCGATTCCAAATCATTCTCTTCTACGCCTCGACAATCACAGTTCCAAATTGAAACAGGACGGAACATAGAACAGATCAGTTGGAAAGTCAGCTAAAATTATTTCATCAGATATGCAGCAGCTCTTGTTTAGAAGTCAATAAGACTGTTTATTATATCATTGCTATGGATAACACATACTAACGGTAAAAAGAGAAAAACTGAGGCTGGATGATTATATGGCCAGTTGCAAACAATTTTTTTTAATTTACTTATATGGCCGATTGAAGAACTCTATGTTAAAGACGTAGATCATCGGTAATATAAATCATAAGATATCTTTTTATAATATTAGTTTTTTTTTATTATACAAATTGTAAATCATTGATATCTTTTCACCCATCGAACACCAAAATAATATTTTCCATAAAACCTAATTGTAAAGGCAATCTGGCGGGAGAGCTGACATTTGATTCTTCTTTACACTCTCGTCATATGTTAACATATAAGATAACAACCACCAAAGAATAGGGTGATGAGATTGTTCTTCACTTAATCACAGATCTCAATTCGCGTCCTGGGTATGAAAAAATCCTTAGTAGAGAGCGCTTCCCCCCTTCCGAATGGGGCCCTACACAGCACAAACCCGAGTACAGTCGGGCTCCGATACGGGTACCTGAAACCGGGTGAGAAACCAAAAAAATAAAAGGAACTTTACACCGTATACCTACTTTTAAAACCCCTTAACACAGTATACTTCAATTATGAAATTACATGTAATACACATCAATAATTACTCTACATACTCATTTAGTCAAAAGAACAATAACTACCATATAAATTTGCTCCCTAATAAAAGGAAGGTTTCGATTTATAATTTTATACGAAGCAAATCACTCCATCCGTATAAACTTTGGACCAAAATTAAAGAATAAAAAAAGATTTTCCTTTAAACAAAACCTTTTCTTATGAGAACTTTTGTCTGTATTTTCTTTTATACAATAAACATTATTCAGTAAACTATTCATTGTATACTAGTATTATATATAGCATGCTAATATTGTAAGTGAAATAAAATACACACAATAAATAAAAATAAAGTTATTTTTGGTTTGAATACTATATTTTAAATTAGAATATTGTGGTGTACTTGTATGAATACTATATTTTAAATTAGAATATCGTAGTGGTATTCCAAATTAGAATATTATATACGATTATATATAAAATGTTTATATTACAAGTAAAATAAATTATACACAACAAATAAAAATAAAGGTATATTTGATTTGAGTACTATATTTCAAATTAGAATATTATCGAACTAGCCCGAAAAGCTACTCTGCAACACGCTTGCCTCTCGAATCAACTTCCGAGTGCTCCAAATCTACCAAGTTCAGATTTTTATCATCAAATTATGCTAAAGGAATGAATTCCAATTGAAAAATATCGATTTTAAGCACAAAACCCGAAATCAGTCAAAACCCGACCCCCGAGCCCGCGTCCCGGAACTCGACAAACTTTATACCAAAATGTTCTTCATCATCTCACGAGTCTGTACATATAAAGAACTCGAAAATCGGAGTTCGTTAGACCGTTCACGTGTTTTACTGTTCACCCGAGTTACTGTTCACCTGAGTTATTGTTCACCCGAGTTACTGTTCACCCTAGTTACTGTTCACCCCAGTTACTGTTCATGCTGATGTGAAAAAAAGCAGCAGCTTTTCTTCTAGTCTAAATTGATCCGTTAACCTTTCGAAATCCACCCGAGGCCCTCGGAAATCTCAAAAAATATACCAACACGTCACATAACATCATTTGAACTTAGTCGAGCCTTCGAAACACCAAAAACAATATTAAAACACCAAAATCACATCAAATTCAAGCCTATGAACTTTGAAATTCCTACATTCCACCAACGACGCTGAAAGTATCCAAAACAACTCCGATTGACCTGAAATTTTGCAGACATATCCAAAATGACATTACGAACCTGTTCCAACTGTCGGAATTCCATTCTGACCCCAATAGCCTATTTTCCACCTCCGACCGGAAATCGCCAAAAACTAAGTTTCGCCAATTCAAGCCTAATTCTACACCGGACATCACAAAAATATTCCGGACACACTCCTAAGTCCCAAATCACCTAATGAAGCTATCCGAGCCATAAAATCCGCATTCCGATGTCGTTTACCAATAAGTCAACTCTCAGTTGATTTTTCTAACTCTAAAGCTACTTTTAGAGACTAAGTGTCTTAATTTCTTCTACAATCATTCCAATTCTGAGTCAACCGACTCTAACACATCGTAAACAGTATAACCAACCTATGACAAGGCAAAAATATGAATACTAATGAAATTTCTACGGAACGACCGACCGGGTCGTTACATTCTCCCCCACTTAAACACACGTTCGTCCTCGAACATTTCTAGAGTTGTTCCACACACCACCAAAATTGTTGTGTAACCTACCATGCACATATTCAGAGGTGATCTCACGTCACTCTACCCCATATAGGTCTAATAACACAACACAGTTAAAATTTTGAAATCCAATCTTGACCCATAAACCTTAGAACCAAGTTCCACTTCTGAAATGATTTACAAATTCAAATCCCACAACTATAAGCTGAAATAGTTTGAACACGTTGTATCAAGCCATATCCATAACCCAAGATGAAACCACATAACATACCGCATGACTCAACCACCCATAGCAATAACTCCTAATCACAATAGCTGCTCAAAACAACCCAATACCGGTACATATCCTCTAATCAAGCAATGCCTCTTATCAGCTTTATGGTCTCAATCAAATAGTAAAATCTGGTGGGTCCGGTTTTAATCGTATACAGAGAGTCCCCTTATTTTTTGGAGTGTAATGACAAGAAACGAATTGAGCCTTCGATTTTTTACCTCGACATGTCATGACATCATCCTCATGACGTAAGCGATGCAAGTGACCAAAACGTCCCGTCGGTACAGTTCCCCAAGTCATTAATGAGTGTCAGCTGGTGGTCGGCCACTAGTGCCTTTGAACCGTCGCCCTGGATACCATAAATATGCCATCTTCTCATTGATTCAAACTTTACTTTCACTTTCTTCTAATCTCCAAAGCTTTTACATCTCTTAAGTTCTTCTTTCTACAAAATCTTCAGGTTTTGTTGTTAATGTCCTTTCAAACAACAAGTCCTATTATTTTCTTCCCTCTTCAAACTCACACCAAAATGGCAAAAACGTCAAAAACTGTTCCCCAAAAGGAAAACACTTCTTCATCGCAGCCGGTCGGTGACAAACCACTAGAGAAGCCATGCCCTAAGGAGTGTGTTCCTAGGGGTGCGTCCTTAATTCCGGCTTTAAGATCCAGAAAAATTCGTCGGTCCCCGGTCGATGCGATCCAATCTCGAGGTATATATTCTTAAAGAAAGACTGCAACTGGAAAGGCAAAGAGGTGGTTCTAGCCCCGGAAGAAGACATCACTACCTATGTGGAAGGGTTTCTAAGTGTTTACACTTACCCTTTAGCATTGGTCCCCCTCGATCCCGCCATTGTCAATTTTTGCCGTAAATATCAAATAACCCTACGCCAAATCCATCCCTCCTTTTGATGGATTGTTATTCTGCTCCGATTCTTCATGAGCAAAGTCGAGGGGCTCCCTTTCACCCTCGATCACCTCATCAGATTGTATAGCCCCTTCTCTATCGAGGTGGGTTCATAAAACTCTAGCGTCGGGCTACCAAGGTGTTGTTCTCGAGCATAGATGAGGACAAGGATCGAGGTTGGATGTGCTGGTTCGTTTGAGTGAGGACTTCCGACCTAATCTCGCCAAGAAGATGCCATTTACTGAGAAATGGAATATGAATCGTAAGTACCATCTCATTGTTAGCTTCCATGTATTATTTTGTTCCTTTTCTTTTACTCATTGATGTCTTTTTCCATGATGTAGCGGTTGCTTGGATGCCCGACGCGATTCCTGACCTCGAGATTTGGGTTCGGGACCTTACCTCGACCTCTACGCATGCCGAGCGCTCATGGCATGATTTAGCAAAGGGCCGATGGGAGGCCAAGAATCATGGTAAGCCCCCTTTCATGTATTTGATTATTTGATTAAGATACTCTTCTTATACACACTCAATTTTCTTGTGCCCCCGTCTAGTGAGGAGGAGACTTCGACCCTGGTCCCGAAACCAGCGAAGGATAAGAAGAGGAAAAGGAGCTCAACCTCCGAGGATCTAAAGCCTAAGAAAAATTTGGCTCGTAAGCCAAAGAAAGGCATTGTCGCCGGCCTGCGGAGGTGATTTAGCGGCTAAGAGAGGAAGAAGAAGAAGATAAAGACGACGGCTCCGAACTGGTGTCCCGAGTGAAGAGGACCACTAAGGCCCCAAAGGCCACTGACTCGGCGGGTGTTGAAGAGATTCCACCTAGAGCCGAGGGGGTCTTGGGAGAGGGCTTAGGTAAAATCCCCGAGTTGTCGAAGACTGAAGATGCCTCCCACTGAAATGAGCAAACGGCGGGTACGTCTGAAGGTACCAGCCTCGAGGCCCTTCAAATTGAAGAGAACGCCCCGAGTGACTCACTTGGGGCAATAGTAATGGGAGACCACCGACTCTCCCTGCATTTTCTGAGGAGGCGATTCGGGAGGCCCAAGCTATGAGGACTCCCGACGTAGAAGGAATCCACGGTGGGGAGGACCCCTTGTTTGGTTACTTTATCGGGGTCGAGGATGCTACCGGCCTAAGTGAAGCATCGAGTATCTTCGACGAGGCTCAACAAGCCTTAAATTGGGTAAGTCTCAACTCCCTTTGTTGATATCATACTTACGTTTATTCCTTCATTTCCTGTTTAACTTCCTTTCCTTTTTCCATATAAGCTTTGGCACTTTATCAGGAGGATTTTTCCAAGTCCTGAACAGAGCTGAGCCGATGCGAGGCCGATTTCCTAGGGCTTACAGAGGAGAGAAACGCCCTCAAGAACCTCCCAACCGAGTTGACCACAGCTCACAAAAAACAGACTGACATGATCGAGTAGGTAATGGCAATCTTAAAAGCCCGCAGACTTGATTTGGGAACGGTGGCTAACACTTCAATCTCACAGGTTCTGCAGAAGGTCGAGAGGATCGAGCAGTTCCGTGAGGAGGTCAACATGATGAAGGCGGAGACCTTGAGGTGGAAGGAAAATATGGACTGCCTCACCTCGGAGAAAGAGGTTGCTCGAGCCCAGCTATCATCAGCCGAAAGTCAGCTTCGGAGCTTGAAGGAGAAAAGCTTGGCACAAGCCAACAAAATAGAGGAGCTCGAGGCTTAGTTGGCCGCCGAACTTGCAAGAGACAAATCTGAGGCAAAGAAAGATAAGGCTGATGCGGAGGCGATCGTGGACGTCTACCGACCTGATGTTGAAACTGCTCAAGCCCAAGCAAGAAATTTTGCCGAGGCCGCCCAAACTCGATCTCTTTGTATTGCCGAGCTTGCCAAATGCTAATCTCGTAGGGAAACCCTCGAGGAGATCCATGATCGAGGCTTTGATCTTACTGATGAGATAAGGAAGGCCAAAGAGCATTAGGATGATTCTAAGGCATTGGCCTCCTCCAATGACGGTGATGATGACGGGAGCATGAGCGGGTCCAAGATTGGGGAGGACCCCGATGGAGAAGAGGCTACCCTCGAGAGTAGTTGGGAACCTTAGTTTTTCTTTTCTTTTTGATCTTTTGTGTAGGACCCTGATCGGTCCTTGTAAATATATTTATCTATATAAAAGACCTCTTTTTTCTCTGACTTTTTTTTATTTCGATTTATGCCTTGTGTTATGAAAATTTTATTCACAAGTTCGAAGCTTTAAGCAATTTGATCGAGGTCTGACTAGTGTAGTCTTTCTAATCGAGTGAGTACTTGGTCGAACTCGAAGTAGGATGACCCTTAAGTTTTAACTTAGTGAGGATGACTTCTCGAACTCAAAAAATAAAACGGCCCTTAGGCTCGTGAATTAGGCCGATATGGCCTCAATAGAATAGTTTTTTGCCTTTTCGGCTTAAAAAGTTAATCATGTAAAAACTTGTCATGCCTTAGCTCGAGATAAATCTATACCCATTGGGTTTTTCGAGGGTTGGTGTTATCGAAACCCTTTGCTTTGTTATGACTTAGCACAAAATTGTTTGAGGGTTCGAACAATTCGATACCCCTTAGGGGTTTTTGAGGGTTGATGTTATCGAAACCCTTTTGTCATTTTGTCGAGGGTAGCCTTTTTAACCGGTTTATAAAAATATTTGAAGGCTTGTTTTTTATTACAGAATTTGTACGTCTCCGAACCGTGTTAGTCTAGTCGTAGCCTTTAGCTTGGGATTTTCCTCTTGAGCTTGTTTCCTGATTACACTTCGAACTTGCTCGAAGTGTCTGTCCCCGAGTGGGGTGGCCGTGGCCTATAAAATCGAGGGTTTCCTTTATAAGGTCTTACGATCTCTAGGTTCTAGTAATTTGACCATGTCGTTTTTTTGGATGGCGGTCCCCGAGTGTGGGGTCAATTGTTCAAACTTTAGTTGCGATCGGCCCTTAAGCCAGTTTCCACAATAGATCACTAATATGAAATTGTAAAGTAAAAATTTCTCTAAGACATAGAACATCTGGCAAGGAAAAATACTTCTTTCAATAGTTTATACATGAGTACATGTTTTTCCATTAGGGCTCGAGTAATCTACATGGACACGGTTCATTCGACCGTTTAGCCCTTCACAAAATTTACCTATCGAGACCCTGTTGACACGAAGTATTTTCCTTGTAATCGTTTGAGGGTGATGCCCCCCAGTATTTGAGGTTGATTGTAAAGAAGCCTCAGATACTGTTGAATTTCTCTAAGTTAGCACGAACAATGGTTGCCTCATTAAAAACCTCGACGGAAAACCCATTTGGGACAAAAACCGGTCTAAGGGAAAAAGAGTGCAACGCTTGCTTTTAGACCTAAGGACTTTGTGTTTGAAGAATCCTTAGATGTCTTTGATTGAACACCTGCAGTTAGTTAGTATAAAATATAAATGAAAATGGAGAAGGTCGTACCTTAATAGTAATATCGTTTGAGGAGTGATACATTCCAACTGTTTGGTAATTGCTCACCGTTCATCGTGCCAAGTTTGTAGGATCCCTTTGCGACAATATCGAGCACCTGATACAGTCCCTCCTAGTTCGGGCCACGTTTTTCTTCGTTTGGGTCTCGAGTATTGAAGGTGACCTTTCTTATAACTAAATCTCTGACTTTAAAGTGTCGAAGATTGGCTCTTCGGTTGTAATACCTTTCAATCCGTTGTTAGGCCATTCGAACGAGGGCGGCTTCCCTTTTTTTCTTCTAGCAATTTGAGGCTTGTATTCATAGCCTCGTGATTTGACTCTTCCATTTCATACCAAAACATGAAGCTAGGTTCCCTGACTTCGACCGGGATAAGAGCTTTGACACCATAAACTAAAGAGATGTTTCTCCCATACCGGATTTTGATGTTGTTCGATACACCCAAAGGACCTCGGGAAATATTCTATCCATTAGCATCGTTCAATCTTTTCTTTAGATTTTGAATGATCGTCTTGTTTGTCGATACGGCCTATCCGTTCCCAATAGGATGATATGACGTTGACATGATCCTTTTTATTTTGAGATATTCGAGAAACTTTGTCACTTTGTTGTCGACGAATTGCTTTCCATTATCGCATACGATCTCGACAGGCATCCCGAATTGGCATATAATGTGGTCCCAGATGCAGTCTATGACTTATTTTTCTCTGAATTTCTCGAAGTCCTGTGCTTCAACCCACTTAGAGAAATAGTCAGTCATAAACAAAATGAATTTAGCTTTACCTGGGGCCGATGGTAGAGTGCCGACGATATTTATTCCCCATTTCATGAACGGCCATGGGGATAGGATTGAATGGAGTTTCTCTCTGGGTTGGTGGATCATCGGCGCATATCTTTGACATTTGTCGCACTTTCGAACGATTCTTTAGTGTCCTTTTCCATATTGTCCTAATAGTATCCTGCTCTAATGACCTTGTGAACGAATGATTCGGCACCGGAATGATTCCCGCAAGTGCCCTCGTGAATATCCTGTAGGACGTAGTCGGTATCTCCGGGACCCAAACATATTTCCAATGGTCCATCGAACATCCTTCTTTACAGTGTTCCATCTTCAGGCAATGTTAACCGTGCGATCTTCGTACATAGAGCCCTCGATTCCTTAGGATCCGATGGAAGCTTCCCGTTCTTTAGGTACTCGATGTATTTATTCCTCCAATCCCAGGTGAGACTTGTGGAGTTTATTTCGGTGTGGCCTTCTTCGATTACTAAACCGATGTAGAGTCACATGTAGTTTGTCCAAGTACCTCTGCATTCGATCTTCTCAAACCTCGAAAGTTCTGTTGACTTGGTTTACCACAAGTAGGGAGTCACATTTGGCTTCGATGACCTTTGCTCCCAAGCTCTTAGCTAGCTCGAGACCTGCAATCAAGGCCGCATACTCGGCCTCGTTGTTAGTTAAGTTGGAAGTTTTGATAGATTGTCTAATTGTATTACTTGTGGGCGGCTTCAAAGCGATGCCTAGCCCGTACCCCTTCACGTTCGAAGCGCCGTTTGTGAAGAGGGTCCATACCCCCGATGATGTACCCAATTTTAATAATAGTTCCTTTTCGACCTAGGGTACAAGGGATGGCGTAAAGTCGGCCACAAAGTCTGGTAAGATTTGAGACTTGATGGTCGTTTGGGGTTGATACTCGATATCGTACCCACTGATCTAGACGGCCCATTTTGCCAATCGGCTCGAGAGTTTGGGCTTATGCAAAATATTGCGAAGAGGATAAGTAGTCACCACAAAAATTGGGCGATACTGAAAATATGGTTTTAATTTACTAGAGGCGCTTATTAGGGCAAGGGCTAATTTTTCTAAGTATGGGTACCGGGTCTCGGTCGCACCTAAAGTTCGACTAACATAGTAAACAGGAAATTGTGTACCTTGCTCCTCTCGAACTAAGACCCCACTTACCACGACTTCTTAAACTGCTAAGTATAAGTAGAGTTGCTCGTTTGCTTTCCGAGTGTGAAGCAGTGGCGGACTCGAGAGGTACCGCTTTAATTCTTCCAATGCTTGGTGGCATTCCGGGGTCCATGAAAAATTGTTCTTCTTTTTTAGCAGTGAGAAGAACCAGTGACTTCTATCTGAAGACCTCGAGATGAATCGTCCTAGGGCGTCTATGCGCCCTGTTAATCTTTTTACGGCCTTAACATTGTCCACAACTGTGATGTCTTCGATTGCCTTGATTTTATCGGAGTTGATATCGATTCCCCGATTTGATACCATAAAACTAAGGAACTTGCCCGAACCGACCCTGAATGAACATTTCTCCGGGTTGAGCTTCATGTTGTATTTCCTAAGTATATCGAAGGTCTCCTGCAAATATTTCAAATGGTCCTCTGCTCGGAGGGACTTAACTAGCATATCGTCAATATAAACCTCTACTATTTACCTATTTGTTCTTCAAACATTCGATTTACTAGGCGTTGATAAGTAGCACCAACATTTTTTTAGTCCAAACGACATTACATTATAACAATAGTTGTCGTACTTAGTGATGAACGAAGTCTTTTCCTAATCCCCCTGGTTCATTTGTTTATGATTGTACCTGGATTAGGCATCGAGAAAACTAAGGATCTCATGACCGCCCGGGGCATCGATCATGCTATCGATATTTGGCAAAGGAAAAGAGTCTTTAGGGCATGATTTTAAATACTTATAGTCTACGCACTTTCTAAGTATATTTCCCTTTTTAGGGACTACAACTACGTTTGCTAACCATTCAGGATATTTTACCTCTCGAATGGATCCTATCTTGAGAAGTTTGGTTACCCCTTCCTTGATGAAGCATGTTTTACCTCGGACTGGGGCCTCTTCTTTTGTTTTACTGGGCAAAACTTCGGATCCAAGCTCAGTCGATGTGTAGTGATCTCCGGTGGGATCCCTGTTATATCTAGGTGGGACCAAGCAAAACAATCCATATTATCGATAAGTAATTTAATACGTTTTTCCTTGAGTTTGGGGGTTAACCCCGTACCCTAGTATACCTTTTGATTGGGTAGATGCTCAATCAGTATGACTTGCTCCAGCTCTTCGACTGCCAATTTGGTGGCATCGGAATCCTCGGGGATTATGAAAGATCATGGGATCCAGTAGTCATCATCCTCGTCCGTTCCCTGCTTCTCTGACTGAGTCGAGGCTTGTGCATGTGGTTTCTATTTAGCTTACTGTTTTCCTTTGGACTTCGGTCCCTTTGTTGACGAAAGCGCCGATACCGGTATTACTCAGTCGACCGCAAAACATCTCTTTGGTAGAATATTGTTCCCCATACACCATTTTTATTCCATCGGGTGTTGGGAACTTCAGAATTTGGTGAAGGGTTGAGAGGACCGCCCTCATGATGTGAATCCAGGGCCTTCCGAGCAAGGCGTTGTATCTCATATCTCCCTCGATCACATGAAACTTTGTTTCTTGAATAGTTCTGGCTGTATTTACTGGTAAGATGATTTCACCTTTAGTTGTTTCACTTGTCATGTTGAAACCATTGAGAACTCGAGCTACTGGCATGATCTGATCTTGTAGGTTGAGTTACTCCATGACCTTTGATCGAATAATATTGGCCGAGCTCCCTGGATCAATTAAAACGCGTTTAACCTAAATTTTATTCATAAGGATAGAGATTACCAATGCATCATTGTGAGGTTGTGAGATCCCCTCTGCTTCCTCGTCATCGAACAACAAAGTGACTTTCGGTATATAGTCTCGAGTTCGTTTTTCCCTGGTGATTGACACCTTTATGCGTTTGAACACGGGCCCTTGTGGAATATCAACCCCAAAAACGATCATGTGAATCATATGTTGTGTTTATTCTTGTTCATTTTTCCTGTTTTCATCCCTGTCTCTGAAGTGATTTTTAGCTAGGTCGCTCAAGAAGTCTCAAAGATGACCCTTGTTGACTAAACGAGCCACATCTTCCCTTAGTTTTCTACAGTCTTCGGTTCTATGACCATGGGTACCATGGTATTTGCATATTTGATTAGGGTTCCTTTGAGATGGATCAATCTGTAGGGGTCTAGGCCATCTAGTGTCCTTGATTCTCCTAATGACTGACACAATACCTAACGGTCGATGCTGAAGCTGTATTCTGACAACCGAGGCGCTTTTGTGGGCTCGACATGCTTATCGAAGCCACTTTTTCTCATAAGCCCTCGGGAGCTCTGTCCTCGATCATTCCTTCGATCATTTCGAATGGGATTCTGTCCTGGGCCGCTTTTTCTATGATTTTCGTTGTATGGTTGATACCGATCTCTGTTCGATCGAGGTTCTCTGTTGATGTCCCTTTGCCCTCTACTGACAGGACTGTTAGGATAAAAGGAACCGAAAAGGGTCCCCAATTGATCATCCTTGACCCTGATATTCGACTGGTACTGATTATGTACATCGGCCCAGGTCACCACTGGATATTCAATTAAATTCTGCTTTAGCTATCATGATGCCACCGTACTTCGTTCGTTCAAACCTTGAGTAAAGGCTTGAACATCCCAATCGTCTGTGATCGGGGGTAGTTCCATGCGTTCCATCTGAAATAGAGATACAAATTCCCTCAACATTTCATTGTCTTTTTGTTTCACCTTGAAGAGGTCTGACTTCCTAGTCGCAACCTTTATAACTCCGGCATGTGCCTTTACGAAGGAGTCTGCAAGCATGGAAAAGGAATCGATGGAGTTGGGCAGCAAATTGTGGTACCATATCATCGCTCCTTTCGACAAAGTTTCACCAAATTTCTTCAGTAGGATAGATTCAATCTCATCGTATTCTAAGTCATTCCCCTTTATTGCACATGTATAAGATGTGACATGCTCATTAGGGTCAATGGTCCCATTGTACTTTGGAATTTCTGGCATGCGGAATTTCTTTGGAATGGGCTTTGGAGCCGCACTTGGAGGGAAAGACTTCTGTACGAACTTCTTGAGTCCAAACCCTTGAGAATCGTAGGTGCCCCCGGTATTTGGTCAACCCGGGAGTTGTATGTCTCTACTTTCTTGTCATTTCCCTTGATTTTCTTTTCTCCTGATTCAATCTGTTTAGTGAGCTCCTCGAGCATTTTCATAATGGTGGGGTCAGTCCCCGATTCACTGGCATTCGATCTCTACGATACAGGTTCAGTCCTATGGACGACTTCTGGTTTAATCCCACTTGGTGCTCGGTGCTGATTTTGTAGTTGTGCTATAGCGACTTGTTGAGCCTGTAACATTTCAAATAACGATTAGAGGCTGACTCCACCATCTTCTCCACCTTGCGTACCTCGACCACCTGATCAAACTTCCCTGCCTACACTACCTTTGGGATCAACACCCAAATTTGCATTTAGGGAGATATGTGAACTAACATCGACGAGATTTGAAATTGGTACTCCCTCGAGGTCAGCCTGAGGCACTTCGTTCCCTGGGGCGGCTATATTGTTATTTTCCCCGTAAAATCTGAGGCTGTTGTCACCATGTGTGGGTGTTGTTTGTGAGTTTGACATGCTTATCCTGAAAACAAAGATTCTTACAAGACCAAGTGTAAAGTAGTGTGTGTTATTGGAATTAGTATTAAGTAATCACTATTACCCTTATCCCCACGGTGGACGCCAAACTGTTTACCCTTAAAATTGGATAACAATTAAATTTATAATGTCGTTTTAAGGATACGAGATTTCACTTGATACCATTTGATAAATATGAAGATTAATAATAGAAATTAACAATAAAATAAAGCAAACCAGTGTTTGAATGGAACTTAGTCCTCGAGTTAGAATACCCTCGAACTGATTCGTGCAAGAACAGTTAAAAATATAACAAGCTTATGAACAAGAGTATAAAAGAGAAAGAGAATTATATTGATTTGATATCTGTGAATATTGTGTCTAACAAATGGTTAGAACTCCCCTTTATATAGTAGAGGAATTCTACTTATGGTATAACTCTAGTTAACCGTTCCTGATTTGATCCGTTCCGAGATTTACGCCATGATCTTCAACCAGTCTTGAATATCTCGCCTTTCTATTTTTGTGCTATCTTCGATCTTGCTCGATGTCTATCTCATTTGATCTCGATCGCTACTAGCCTCGATCTTGACAGGTACCTTGATTCCGAACTCGATACCTTGTCCTCGTGATTTAGTCTGATCCAATACGAGGCCGGCCTTCGATGCAACTTCCTGGTCTCGTTCAAATAATAAAATTGGATGAGGCCGGTTTTAACCGTATACATTATTATATTTTTAACTTAAAATTTTAACTTTATTCAAGTTTGTAGTAAAACAAAAAATACCAAGTCCTTCAAACTCATATTTTCCTTTGATGTGGAACAATCCCCTATTACATATATTGCCAACTATCTAAGACCTCATAAAAAGATAGAATGTTAGATCATCATTGACGATTAACTCAAAAAACTTAAATGTTGCAATATTTTCGACGACCCATACTTGGACCAATTAAAGAATAAAAAAAGATTATCTATTAAGCAAAACCTTTTTATTAAGGAACCTTTATCCTTATTATTTTCTATACTAAGCTAGTCATTATATACTATTAAAATATATTAGTATTCCAATAAAAACAAAATTTTATCCTTCAACCGTAATCCCTTGCCTCTCATCATATCGCGTTCTCGCTATACATCAATTTGGTTCTATTTTTCTTGTACAATGCGTCTACCCTTAAAAACGGATAACATTTAAATTTATAAGTGGCTTTAAGAATATGTAATTTTATTTGGCACAAACTGAGAAAATGATTAAATTGATATTAGAAATTGATTGTAAACAAAAATAGAGCAAACTAAATATGATATGCGGCTTTGGCCCTCGAGCAAGATCGCCCTTGAACCAAATGAGTATGCTATTGAAAGGTATGAATTGAGCAACAGAGTATGAAAACTTAAGAGATAAAATGATATATATTTCTTTGTTCTGAGTGAATGTGATGATTACAAAATAATTTGAACCCCTTTATACAGCAGAGGAGTTCTATTTATGGTACATTTCTAAATACAATAAGAAATCCCGTGATTGGCTGATTATTCGGCCTCGACTTGATACGTCCCGAGATTCCCGCAGAGATCCACACTTGATCTCGGATATTTGGGCTTACCGTTACTCGACCAAGTAAACCCCCTTCGATCCCACTCAATCTTTGTTCTGCTCGATCTCGATCTTGATTGATTGTCGTCCTTGACCGGTCCTCGAATTAAGGGTCCAACAACCTAACTTCATATTGAGGGTCGATACAATATGGGGCCGAATCGTGATCTATCATGATCCAACATTGATTAGTCACAAGAAGTACATGCCCGTTCGGACCATATACATATAGTCCCCTCGTTTCTCAGAAATAAGATGATGATAAACGACATAAATTCTCGAACTCCATCTTTCCGAGCGATGACGTAAGTGATTAGCTCGGTTGTGTCACAAGCAACAAAACGTCCCGTCGGTCAGGTAACAGAGGCATTAGATGCATGTTAGGCGCTGGGCCACTAGCCGACTCTAAACCATCACCTTCAACCTATAAAACTCTCAACCTTCTTTCATTCAAACCTTTACAACCACCACCTTCCCTGTTTTTGCTTTCAAAGAATCCTTATTTCTTAACTCTCATATTCGAATTTCCCGAACCTTAATCAATTTCTTTGCTTTCTAACTTTTCATAATGGCTAAGACTTCCAAAATTGTACCACAAAAAAAGGCTCATTCTGCATTGCGCTCTGCTGGTGATGCGGTTGCAGTGGATCCCCACCCTGAGGAATTCATTCCGGCGGGGTGCCCGACTGTCGCTGACTTCAAGATTGAGAAGACCCCCTTGGTTCAGGATCGGTGCGAGCCGATGTCAAGGTATATATCACGAACCAAAATCCATTAAGGTCGTGATGGCGCCGGACACCACCATCAGGCAAGCCAACACTAAATAGTTAATTAAAATTTATGTTTTAGTATTTTTGAAATCGTTACTTATCATTTCATTTTATAACAGTCGATAAAATTTACTGAGTAAATAACAAGGTTCTACACTTCAATTAACAAATACATCCCAAAATTATCCCAAAACCCGGTGTCACAAGTGCATGAGCAATTTCTAAGAAGTATACATGTAATAAAATATTTTTCCGGAGTACAAACTGGACAAAGAAATAGAAATACAAAACAATACATTTGAGGGAGACTCTGCCGGCTGCGGGTCGTCTCGGATGGTGCAACTCGCCTAAGTCCCCATATCAACCATGAAACGGCACCAAGCGGGGCCACTATATATACATGTACATGTGCAACAAAATGCACAACAAGTGTAGTATGAGTATAAAAACAATGTGTACTCAGTAAGTAACCCGCCTAACATCGAAGAGGTAGTGACGAGAGGTCGAATTTGACACTTGCTAGAGGTCAATTTAATAAAATCAAGGATGACACTAAGCATGGATATCATAGGTAATTAACAGATAGTGATAGAAAATAACAACTTCTTCCATATTTACAAATTATAAGTATTCGCCATTTTAGTTGACAAATTATGATTCAAGACCAGTAAACAGTTATATGCCGAGGGTCGAACGACTCGAACCAACGATAAATTTAAACTGTGCACTGCCGAAGGGTCGAACTGCTCGAACCATAGATGCATCTACTACCCCGCTCGCGAATCGATCATGCGACGCGGTCATATATAAATAATAGAGTTACCCTGCTCGCGATCATACATGCGACTCAGGTACTCATAGATACACACATTCAGACAGTAAATGCATGCTTTATCAGGAAAACAATTACCCAGGAAAAGTGATAATTTCTCTTTTAATGGCCGCGAAGATAGTATTTAAATCTCTTTCTAGAAATTCATTTACCAAGTTTGATAGAGTTTAAACATTTTAATTTTATCAGTAAAGTTACAAATACAGCAATTAAAACATGCTTTTGGGTCCTAGACTACCCGGACATAAGCATAATAGTAGCTACGCACGGACTCCTGTCACCTCATGCGTACGTAGCCCCCATAAATAGTAGCACATATTTTATTATTTCACCTATGGGGACAATTCCGTCTTACAAGGTTATAAAGGAGACTTACCTCGCTCCAAAGATTTATAACCGGCCTCCAAGCCCTTCCGACGACTCAAATTGATGCACCACACCAAAAAAACTATCCAAATAACGGGCAAACCAATGAAAATATACTCTAATACTTATAACAATTCAATTTATGTAAATTCCTAACTCCGCTCGGAAAGTTGACAAAATTTTCCTCTGGCCCACGTGCTCGAAATCTGACGAAACTCACAAAATCCGATAACTCATTCCGATATGAGTTCAACCATACAAAAATTATTGAATTTCGACATCGGATTGGCTTTCAAATCTTAAATTTTTATTTTTGGAAGATTTGCTAAATATCAGATTTTTCTTCAATAAACTCATGGATTCATGATGTAAATGAGTATGGAATCATGATATATAATCAATATAGGATAAGGAACACTTACCCCAATGTTTTCCCGTGAACATTGCCCAAAAATAGCCCAAGAACCGTGCTCCAAAAATCCAAAACGAAAATGAAGGAAATGAGCATTTTTGGTCCTTAAGTTTCTGCCCATCCGTCACGAAAAGTCCATTTTCGCCACTAAAAGTCGTCACTAAAAGTCCACTAGAAACAGCTTTACCAGCCCCTATTCAATCGATCATAACTTTATGTACAAATATCTAAATGATGAATAGTTTAACTTTATGGAAACGAGAATGGAAGGGCTTCAACTTTCATGTTTTGCAAAGTTTGAGATTCATTATAGATTGCAAGATATGAGCTTCCAAAATCGACTCCACGCATCAGAAATTTTTCGGGTGAACAACTTCTGCAACAGAATTTCAGCAGCTTTTTTGGTCCGAAATTCATTCAGTTAACCTTCCAAAATCCACCCGAGGCCCTCGGGACCTTAACCAATTATACCAACATGTCCCAAAACATGATACGAACTCGCTCGAGGCCTCAATCACATCAAACAACGTCGAAATCATGAATCGCACCCCAATTCAAGCTTAATGAACTTTAGAACTTGAAACTTCTACATTCGATGCCAAAACCTATGGTATTTCCCTCTCCTGAGGAATCGATCACCACACATGTAGAGGGGTATATAAGTGTTTACACTTACCCCTTTACATCCAGCCCCTTGGATCCAGTAATAGTTGCCTTTTGCAAAAGGTACGACGTTACCCTGAGCCAGATCCACCCGTTGTTCTAGATGATCGTCGTCCTTATCCGCTTCTTCACCAACAAGATAGAGGGATGCTATTTTAACTTTGATCATCTCATGTGTCTCTATAGTCCCCGGATCTATCGAGGACCGATTAAACTCTCATGTCGGGCCAACAGAGCCTCGTTCTCCAATATCGGCAAGACTCGCGATCGAGACTGGATGGGCAGGTTTGTCCGAATAAGGACATCGAACCTGATCCCTGCGGGAGACATTTCGTTCCCAGAGAGGTGGAACTTTAACAGTAAGTGTCTTTACCTTCAATTCTCATTTTGCCATTTTTACTTCCTTCAACCTTTGTTTATTTTTACTTTGCTATTGCAGCTGTGGCCCAGATGTCGGACCAGGTTCCGGAGTTGAAAAGATGGGTTGAGGGCCTGGTATCTCAGAGGCCCTACTCTGAACGGTCTTGGATGGAGCTTTCCAAGGGTCAATGGAGGCTCGCAACCACGGTAAACTTCTGCTCTCTAACTGTTTATCATTTTAGTCTTCTCTTAACTAACTTGCTTTCTTTTCTTTGCAGGTCTCGGGAAGGAATTTGCGATAAGACCTCCTCTCGGCAATGAAGAAATCCCCATTCAACCATGAGCTCCAAATACAGCTAAGGATAAAACAATAAAAAGAGCCCCGAGTCCCCTGGGCTCGAAATAGAAGCGACCGGCGAGGAAGCTTCGCAAGCCTAAGGGAAACGTTATTCTCTTATCTTTGGAATTAGTCCACTGACTAATACATGAGTACAAAGAGGAAGAACAACAAGAAGAAGAAATCGGGCTGTAGCTCGTCCGCATGCTTTAATTTCGGAAAAGAAGTCCTCCGAACCGGAGGCAATCAACAAGGGAGCTTCGGCCGAGGTACCTGATCCAGAAGTCACACCGTCCCCAGAAAACTCTACGGAGAAAGAATCTCGAGACAAGGATCCCCATAAAATATAAGAGGTTCTCGGGGTTGATCTCGGGGTGGTCGAAATTTCTTACTCCCCCCAAATCTCAGATTCCATGATTTGAGAGGCTAACATGCTGGAAGGTCAGCGGGTCGATCTTCATGGTTTGTTCGACGGGCTCAAAGCAGCTTCTTCCGAGGAGATCCCCGGGTTTGGAGACCTATTGGTGCCGAGGAAAGTACCATCGCTGGGGGAAACTGGATCTCCATCAAACTTGAAGCAGGTAGACAATTTCAGGCTCCGAGTGCCAACCCTAACCGCAAACGACATCTGGTGCTAACCGTCCCTGATGATGCTCGAGTTTTCTCCCCCCCCCCCCCCCCCCCACCGTTGGGGTTGCCAGCTATCTGAGAGGCTTGGGGACCGAAGAGGACCAAGCGGTGAGGAATGCCGTGGGGACCACCTTCTTATTCAACGAGGCCCAACATGCACTAAATCGGGTAACCTTCAAAACTTTATTTCTTACTTCTTTGTATTTATAGATTACTCTTAATGCCTTTTATTTCTTACTTGTAAGCTTCGGTGCTACACCACGAAGCCTTCGTCAGAGTACGAGAGGAGAAAAAGGACGAAGTCCAGAGCCTTACTGAGAAGAGCGATACTTATAGGCTCCTCAGTGAAAGACTCCAGGTCGATTTGGTTGAAGCTCGGGACGAGCACACCGACATGGACGAATAGGTATTCTGAATGCTCCATGATAGTGAAGCTGAATTAGAGATAACTACTAATGAACCAATTCTGCAGATCCGATAGAGGCTCGAGCAAATCGATCAACTCAGCAAGTAGGTGGAAAATGTACGGGTTGTGGCCGAGGTTTTCAAAGGAAACATAGATATCTTGGTCGCGATAAAAGACATTCTTCAGATGCAATTGGATTCGGCTGAGACTCAGCTTCGAGCTGAGAAAGAGAAAAGCTCGGTGCAGACCGAGAAGATCAAAGAGCTTCAGTTTCAATTGGATTCAACCGCCAATAAGCTCGAGGAGGTCAAGTCTGAGGTGGCCGAGGCCGGCATCAAGGCTAATGAAAAGGTGGCCCAGTTCAAAATTAACGTCGAGGCCATCCATGCCAAATCGAGAACCATGATGGACCACGCGAAGTGGTATGCTCGAAGGGAGGCCCTCGAGGATGCTCAAGCCCAAGACTTCAACAATGCGTCCGAGATTGACAATGCCCGAGCAGAAGAAAATCAGACTCGGAAGCTGGCCTTCCCCGAAGATGACTTCGACGGTCTCAATGATTTTGAAGAAGAAGATTTTGAGGACGGAGATGCTGCGTTCGATGAAGACTAAGCCTCTTTGGACTTAGTGTATTTTTACTTTTTACTTTTTTTTGGGGCCGTTTTTGGGTCGTTGTAAGGAATTTTCATTGGGTCGTGTTGCTTCTGTAACTAATTTCTAAAGTATATATAAAACCTTTCTTCCTTTTTGCAAAAGTAGAAATATCTTGTAAAATAACGAAATCGTATTCGATTTGTTTGAAACAGAATCAATGTAGCCTTTAGGCTTTATGATCAAGTGAGTGCCTGGTAGATCTCGAAATAAGGTAACCCTTAGGTTTTCTAGTTGAACGAGAATGATCTCTCAGACTCGGAGTAAAAGCATCCCTTAGGCCTTTGTATTTTTGTATTTGAAAAATTCGACCTTTGTAAAAAGATTGTTTATATATGTAAGGCTTTCTACCCTTTTCGACTCAAAAAGGTTTTTATCATTCGTATTTACAAAACTTGGAATATCTTATCATGAAATGATAAGAAAATCGTTCGAGAGTTCGAAAAACTTATGCATTCATTAGAGTTTTTGAGGCTCGATATTATTGAAGCCTTTTATGACTTTGTTGGGGGTATCCTTTAAAATCAGTTATGACAGAATTCGAAGGCCTATTTTGTTACAGAATTTGGACGTCTCCAAACCATGTTAATTCGGCCATAGCCTCTTAGTACGGGATCTTCCCGTTGGGCTTGTTTTCCCGTTTACTTCGAGCTTGCCCAAAGCAATAGTCCCCGAGTGGGGTGGTTGTGGCCTTTAGAATTAGAGGATTGCCTAAAAGGTCTTATGACCTCTATGTTTCAATAATTCAATCTTGTTCGAATTTACTTTTCGGACGGCAGTCCTTGAGTGTGGGGGTGACTATCCGAACTCTAGTTATGATCGACCCTTAAGCCTGTTTCCATAATAGATCGAAAGTATGGAATTCTAAAGTAGACAAACTTTTTCTAAAGCATGAAATATTGGCGAGGAAAAATACTTCTCTTTTTTCTTGTGAAAAATGATTATATATGCGTACATGTTATGTGCCTAGGCAACCTATGCGGGCACGGTTCATTTGACCATTTGGCCCTTACACATTTCACCTATCGAGTCCCCATTATTGTGAAGTAATTTCTTCGCAACAAAGTTGACACTCGAGGGCGATGCCCCCCCCCCCCCAATATTCGAGGTTGATTGCAAAGGAGCTTCGGATACTGTTGAATTGTTCTAAGTTAGCACGATCAATGGTTGCCTCATTAAAAACCTCTCCAGAAAACCCATTTGGGTCAAAACCGGACTATGAAAAAAAGAGTGCAACACGTGCTTTCAGACCTAAAGACTTCGTGTCGAAAAATCCATCGTTGTTTCCGGTTGACCACCTTGCAAGAGTTAGTCTAAAATAGAAATTAAAACCAAGGGGGGTCGTACCTTATTAGTAGTATCATTTTAGGTGTGATATGTTCCAATTGCTTGGTAGGTGTTCCCCGTTCATCATTCCAATCTCGTAAGATCCTTTTTCGGTGACTTTGAAAATCTGGTATGGTCCTTCCCAGTTCAGACCTAGTTTTCCTTCATTTGGATTTCGGGTGTTGAGGGTGACTTTTCTTAGCACCAAGTCCCCAATGTCAAAATTTCGAAGATTGGCTCTTTGACTGTAGTACCTTTCGATCTGCTATTTTTCGGTAGCCAATCGGACGAAGCCAGCTTCGCGTCTTCCACCCAATTATTCTAGGCTCGTTTTCATGGCCTCGTTATTTGACCCTTCTGTAGAATATCGAAATCTAATGCTAGGTTCTCCGACCTCGACCGAGATTAGAGCTTAGGTGCCAAAAACTAATGAGAAAGGTGTTGCTCCGGTATTGGATTTCGATGTTGTGCGGTATGCCCATAGAATCTCGGGTAGCATTTCTCTCCATTTCCCTTTGGCGTTTCAATATCTTGTTAAGACTTTGGATGATGGTTTTGTTGGTCTATTCGGCTTGTCCGTTCCCGCTGGGGTGATAAGGTGTTGATAGGATCCTTTTGATCTTGTGATATTCGAGAAATTTAGTCACCTTGCTTCCGATGAACGGTTTTCCGTTATCACACACAATCTCGGAGGGCTTCCCGAATCGACATATGATGTGATCCCAAATAAATTCTATGACCTCCTTTTCTCTGACTTTCTGGAAATCCTGTGGTTCAACCCACTTAGAGAAAAAATCAGTCATAAATAAAATAAACTGCGCTTACATGGGGCCGATGGAAAAGGGCCGACGATGTCCATCCCCCATTTCATGAACGGCCATGGGGATACGGGGTTTAACCAAAGAATTAGATTCTTAGTCAAATATATTTTAAGAAGTACTCGGGCTTCTGATAACCAAAGGAAATAGCTAATAATAAGAATTAGACTTGTAAATAAGAAAGTAATAAGATCGCATAAAAGTAAATATATTTCAGTAGTGGTTCAAAAGTATCCATACAAGTGAGATTTTACTCCATTTTATAGGGGATTTGTTAATATAACGTCTACTCCTCTTAATTATTGAGCATTCATGACTAATAATATCATTAATCTAACATTACAATTTGCGTGAAGATTATGTAACATTTAGCTCATTGATTGAAGATCTTTGAATCTGCCCTTTATTCTGCCCTGGTTCACTCGGACCATGTCTCTTCAACTCCTCGATTAGACTGGAACTCCTGCATCTAATTGTCTCGTGTGTATGATATTCCGTTCCTCTTTGTCCTGTACCTCTTTCTAAACTTCTGACCAGCTTTCATGTTTCCATTGCTCCACGTAAATTGCCTTGTCATCAGAAATATTACACGTGTGAGGTCTATTATTTACCAATACATATAGTCCCCCCACTTACCATTTATTTATCAATTAAATATTTGGTAAGTGGATACTCATTTATGGCGGGAATTGTTTGTCTCCCTTTCACTCGTACCATTGCATCCGTCTCTGAATGTATGTGTCGCTTGTCACTTTCATTTAATAGTCGTTCCACGTGGCGTTCTCGGATTGATTCTACAATTCATCAGCGCCTTGTAAGGCTTTTTTCGGCTGCATCAGTCACGAAGTGACAGTTCTAATTATGACTTTCACATCAGTGTTTTTTTCTATTTTTTGACAGTTGCCTTCTAAGTATAAATACCCATTTTCCTGCCTTTTGATTTCACGAAAAACTTCTAAATTTCCTTCATTGCTTGTAAATTCCTCTTTCATGTAAATATGTCTTCCTCGAATCAAGAACCCAAGAAGGTTATCATTGTAGACTAACTATCTCCTTCTTCTGCTCCAATCCGGAGTAGGAGGGGTGGTAGACTAAGAAGCTTGAGTTCTACACCTTTTAGGGGTTCTTCTTCTCCTCGCAACATTACTCCTCCGCCATCTTCTAGGGCTAATGTTTCTTCGTCTTCTTCTAGGGCTAGAGCTTCTAGATCTTCTTCTAAGAGTAGAGAACCTAACGAACCACATCGTGAGCGAAACGTCGATGAGATTGTTCCTGCTGAGTTTTATTTTGTAAAGGATAGTGAGGCCATAAGAAAACAACTTTCTTCTTTGACATCTCATGATCGTGCTGATATTTACCCTACTCAAATCACTGAGGGTTTAGTTTCACTCGTGTGTAGAGATTGTTATTGGAAATCTAACTTTCCAGTCTTAGTTCCCAATGAGAATCAGAGAATAACCCCTTACAGAACTGGGTATTCTTTTGTGTATACTTACCCCTTTACTTTAGGATTCAAGTCTCCAATCGACCCTGTCATTATAGAATTTTGTCGATTTTTTAATGTGTGCTTGGGACAGATCGGTCCTCTTATCTGGAGGGCAGTAGCATGCCTTAGATATTTGGCCAACTTAACTTCAGTTCCTTTTACTTTTCATCATCTTATTCATCTTTATTCTCCTATGTTGTTCCACCAAGGAGTTTTTACTCTTGCGGCTAGGAGTAAAAGAGTTTTGGTTATACCTGATGATGATAAAGATAGAGGGTGGTATGTCCGGTATGTTGTTGTCCCTACTAAAGGTTTGGTAGGTGAATAAAATCTCCTCTTTCCTGAGAAGTGGAACTTTGCACGTGAGTACAATTTTGCTCACTTTCTTCTTTATTTTTTTTTCTTTTGATAAATCTTCAGTACTGTGACTGTTGTTTTTCTTTTGCAGCAACCATGGGAACCATTGAGGAGGTCTACGGTTTCCGTGGTTGGGTAGAAAAATTGTTGTTGATATCTCCAATGGAAGAACATTCTTGGAAGTACCTCTCGGCGAGGTTTGGTTGGAAAGTGAAAACCCATGGTAGTTTTTTTTTACATTTCATTTCTTTCTCCTTTTAATCTTCTCTATCCCTTTTATTTATTAGGGTTTCCCGCTCGTGGGGGCTCTGCTGCTGCTGTATCTGCTTCAAAACTTTCTTTGGCCAAGGCCTAAGAAATTATTGTAAACTCATATTCATCAAAAAGGAAAGCAAGTGGGTCTCGGACCTTGGAAGATGAGGAAGAGAAAGAGGAAGGTTAGCTTATTCGGAGGTCACAGAGAAGAAAGGTCGTGTCTGAAGACGAATCTGCTTCAGTTACTGATCCACCTTCCGTGCCTGAGTCAGAGCATTCCACTTCTGAAGATGCAACTCCTTCCTCTGCCAATGAATTAATTGACCAATTATTCCACCAAGGCTTTGGCACAGTTTTAGAGGAGGCACCTCTTGCTATTTTTCTCCATCTGCTCCAGTGGAACTTTCATCTGCCGCACTTGTTGTTGTTTCTCCTCCCCCGCCTATTCCATCTGTGGCTCCTTCATCTGCCCCTACTTTCGTGCCTTCTATTTTCGAAGTTGGATCTTCCAGTAGTGGGGAGATGAAGCAAATTATGATAGAGGTTCATGCGGGAGGTAGACTCTTAAAGAAATCAGGCCAGGCGGATGTGTGGTTGAAGCCTCTGATAGGCCCGGTTGAGAAGTCTAAGTTGGAAAATCATAGCTCCTTAACTTGGATGAACGAGATTGTACACTCGTCCTTAAAGGCATCCTTTATATAGTTCCCTCTTTTTTTATATCCTTTACCGTGTCTAACTTTTCTTTTTGTGCATATCAATCTTATTGGTACATAATTGATGAAAAGGATCGTTCATACGGAGCAATCAACGAATGACTATCACACTGAGGCTGATAACTGGAAGGAGAAATTCGAGAGTCTTCAGCTTGATATGGAGGCAGTAGAGGAGGAGAAGTGTACCTTGGATCAGTAAATCAGAGTAATTGCAGCGGAATTGGCCATCGAGATGGCTTCATCAAGTCAAGCAGGCAAGGATAAGAACATCCTGGAGTCTTCCTTTGCGGAGCAGCTTTCCCATGCTACTAAAGAGATAAGAAGCTTGAAGGCTTTGTTGGACCGGAAGGAGGCTTATGCTGGTGAACTTGTGCCATCACTTACTCAGTCTCAAGAAGACCTCCATGAATCTTCAAACAAGATGCAATTTCCGGAAAGATCTTTTGCCCCTTTGCAGGCTTCTTATGATGTTGTTGTGGTTGAAAGAGATGAGTTGAGAGCCGATATTGAAAAATGGGAGAAAGATTACGAGGATCTTAAGGATAAGGCAGTTGTTGACGCGAGTTGGGCTTATTTGAATGCCCGGCTTGACACATTGACGGAAATGGGCCAAGAAAATTTTGACTTAGAAGCTGAAACTGCCAAAACCAAGGAGACGATTGAGAAGTCTCGGCAAAGTCAAAAAATTTCATCACCAGAAGTTGAAGTTCCAATGGGTGATGAGATCGTGCCTGATGAAGCTGTCGCCCAAGCCTCGCCATATCAAGCCGCTCCTCTTGCTGAAGAAGATAATCCCCCCAGTGTCTAGTGAAAGTGTTTATCAACCCTCTCTTTTTTTCTTATGGATCAATTGGTGGTTACCCCCGGTCCTATTTGGGGAATTTGGTTTAGTAAGTCCCCAATGACAACTTAGGGGCAACTTTATATGCACAAGTTTTGTTTAAACTAAGTTAATACTTAGTTTTTACCGTTATATAATATTAATATTAATATTAATATTTCTTAGCATGACTTGTGTTTTTTGAGTTTGTGTTTTACTCTTAAGTGTTTGCATGCTTTACGTTCGGGTTTTTGTTTTACCCCTTAGTATTTAATCTTTGCATTAAAAATGCTTCAATATTTCGTGTCTTTTTGAAATAAGTACGATTTATAAAAGAGGTCTCTTTTATGAACGACACTTAATGAAGAAGATGTCTCAACTTCATAATGGTGTAAACATACAAAAGAGAAATAGGAGTTCACATATTTTTTTCAAATAATGTTTTGAAGAAAGTCTTTATATTATTCGAACTTTCGTAACATTTTACATGAGTTTGAGTATCGTCTATAACTCTTTCGTAACTGTTTTCTTTTACAACAGATTTTGAATAAACACGGGGGTATGAATTTCTACCCGTAACTCAAATCTGCCTTTGACCTAAACATTCGTTTACATTTACGAATATGTTCTGTGTAGGTTTCTGAATCAGGCTTTGTGTTTTTGTATTTGGCTCTTTGATTTTGCTCATAACATTTGACTTGTTGGGAAAAATGGATCTTCAGGCTTGAGCTTTGACTCTTTTGGTAGTTTTCTCTGCCTCTTCCATACTGTATAGTCCCCCAAGTGTTTGAGCTTTGAAGAATGAAATCTCGAGCACTTGACTATTCCTTTCTTGTGGTCCTTTTCCTGAAAAGGAAAAAACATACGGGACTCGAAGGTATATAGTTTAGATGATGACTGCTTAACCTTTTGAAACGTCCATTAGAAAGTTGTAACCCTAGACCAGGAATTCAGTTATTTCCCCGTGTCTATTCAGGTCTAATATCATCATCTGGTTATGGGTTAGATTTTTGCCTATAATCTAAAATGGTTATTTTAATTGTACTAAATAAAATCGAACGTAATGATACCTGACCGTGGGTGTTCCTTTTCCTTAGAAGTAGTATTTCTTCAAGTGAACAACATTCCAACTTGTTGGTAAAATTCTGCCATCCATAGTTTCCAGCTCATAAACACCTTTTCCAGCAATACCACGCACTTTGTAGGGTCCTTCCCAATTTGGATTTAATTTTCCTGCTCCAGCCTCCTTTGTTAATTGAAAAACTTTCTTAAGGACAAAGTCCCCAATTTTGAAATACCTTAGTTGAGCTTTCCTATTGTAATATCGCTCTATGATTTTCTTATGAGATGTCATGCGTATTAAAGCAGCTTCTCTTCTTTGCTCGAGTAAATCCAGATTTGTTCTCAACTCGTCGTTGTTTGTTTCTTCTGTTGTTGTTGTGAATATCATGCTCGGTTCACCAATTTCAACTAGTATTAGATCTTCTGAGCCGTAAACAAGCGCGAATGGGGTTTTTCCCATGGTTGTCTTTGCAGTAGTTCTATAAGCCCATAGTACTGCTAGTAGCTCTTTAGGCCAATTTTCCTTAGCTTTTTCCAATCGTTTCTTCAAATTATTAACAATGATTTTATTTTTTGACTCAACTTGCCTGTTAGCCACGGGATGATATGGTGAAGAAGTGATTCGTTTGATCTGCCAGCTTTGGAAGAATTCTGTGATTTGTGAGCCTATGAATTGCGGGCCATTGTCACATACGATTTCCTTTGGCACATCAAAGTGACATTGGCCTCACTTACTATATCCATTCCCCATTTCATAAATGGCCAATGTGATACAACCGGGTGTAGTAATTCTACGGGCCGATGCATGTTGTTAGCATGTCGTTGACATTTATCGCATTTAGCTACTTTTCAGCATCTTCTTCCATCTTGGGACAATAGTATCCTACTCTGATTAGGGTTTTGACTAAGGACCTTGTGTCTGCGTGGTTTCCACAATGTCCTTCGTGTACTTCTTTCATCACGTACTCAGTTTGATTATGTCCAAAGCACCTTGCTAGGGGACCACCAAACATTTTGCGATATAGAGTGTCACGAACTAGGCAGTACCGCGCAGCTTTTCGGCGAAGTGCTTGAGCTTCTTTCTTATCCTCAGGCACGGTACCATTCTGCAAAAAAATTATAATTTCGTTTCTCCAATCCCAGGTTAGATTATTAAATGTTAGCTTATTCTTGTCCTGGTCAATTGCTGAATGAAATAAGTGTATCACAATAGCATTGTCCTTATTCGTTACATCGGTAACTGCTGCAAGATTAGCTAACACATCCTCTTATGCGTTTTCCTCTCTAGGTACTTACATGATCTTTCATGACTGGAATTGCCTCACCAGGTCTCGTACCTTTTCCATATATTGTTGCATTCGAGTCTCTCTAGCAGTATAAGTCCCTGCATCTGGTTCACCACTAGTTGAGAGTCACTTTTGATCATGATTTGCTCAATTGAGAGTTCTCGTGCTAATTCAAGTCATGCAATGGAAGCTTTGTACTCTGCTTCATTGTTAGTGATGGGATAACATTTAATAGCTTGCCTTATTTTTCACCCGGAGGTGATATCAAAACAATTCCCAACCCGACTCCTTTAACATTAGAAGAGCCGTCGGTGAATAGAGTCCATATTCCTGGATTAGCTCCGGTAAAGATTTGTAATTCTTACTCCAGGAATTAATCTAGTGTTAAAATCGGCTAAAACCTGAGACTTTATTGCAGTCCTAGGTTGATAGACTATGTCATATTCACTTAGTTCTATTGTCCATTTAGCTAGTCTACCTGGCAGTTCTTGCTTATGCAAAATATTTCTCAAAGGATACGAAGTTACAACAGTAACTGGGTGACACTGAAAGTACTGTCTTAACTTTCTAGATGTCGTGATTAGAGCCAAGGCTAATTTTTCTAGATGAGGATATCTAGTTTCAACATCTACTAAGGACTTACTTACATAGTAGATAGGAGATTGCTTGCCTTTGTCCTCCCTTACCAGGACTGCACTTACGGCTATTTCTGCAACAACAAGATAAATGTATAACCTTTCCCCTTCCTTTGGTTTAGACAGCAGTGGGGGATTTGATAGATAAGCCTTCAAATCTTTAAGAGCTTGTTGGCATTCTTCAGTCCATTCGAACTGATTATGCTTCTTTAGTACTGAGAAGAATTTAAAACTTTTCTCTGAAGATTTCGAGATGAATCTTCCTAAAGCTGCAATCCTACCTGTTAATCTTTGAACTTCTTTTTTGCTCATGAGTATATCAGGTATTTATTCAATAGCTTTAATTTGAGCAAGATTTACTTCAATGCCCCTATTTGATACGAGAAAACCCAAAAATTTACCTGATTCGACGCCAAAGGCGCATTATTCTGGATTTAATTTCATGTTATACCTGCAGAGGATCTCGAAAGTAGTTGAGAGATTTTGGAAATGGTCTTCTGCCTGTGTTGACTTCACCAACATGTCATCAATGTACACCTTCATTGTTTTCCCCATACGTTCCTGGAACATCTTGGTCACTAGCCTTTGATACGTGGCTCCAGCGTTTTTCAAGCCAAAAGGCATGACTTTGTAACAATAAGTCCCCCTATTCGTAATAAAGGAAGTTTTTTCCTCGTCTGAGGGGTCCGTTTTTATCTGATGTAACCAGAATATGCATCTAGAAAGCTTAATAATTCATGACATGCAGTGGCATCAATCATTTGATCTATGTGCGGTAACGGAAATGAGTCTTTTGGGCATGCTTTATTCAAATCCGTATAATCTACGCATACTCTCTATTTACCATTCTTTTTAGGTACCACTACGATATTAGCTAACCAATTAGGATATTTTACCTCACGTATTGAACCGATTTTTAAGAGTTTATGTACCTCTTCATCGATCACTTGATTCTTGAATGATCCATGCTTTCTTTTCTTTTGCTTGACAGGTACGTAGGATGGGTATTCATTTAGTTTATGAGTCATCACTTCTGGGGGTATACCTGTCATATCTGAATGGGACCAAGCAAAACAATCTGCATTAGCTTTTAAATATTAAATTAACTTACCTCTTATGGTCGGGCTCAACCTTGCTCCTATGTGGATATTTTGCTCAGGATTATGCTCGAACAGTGGAACAACTTCGAGCTCCTCAGTAGTTGTCTTGATATTTTCATTCTCTTCCGGTTCTTGAATAACATTAGGTCTGGAATCCATGTATGTATGTCTTGATGCGACATTCGTGGTGATTTGATTCACCGTGTCTTTATCGTTTTCTTTCGTGTCTGTTTGAGTTGCTCCCTCATCTTTTGATTCTTCCGCTAATTCTTTTTTATTGGAATGCATCACTGAGTTGATGTTTCTTGAAGTCTGTTGATCACCTCGAATATGTTGGATTCCCCATTTGGAAGGGAATTTGATTACCTGATGTAGAGTAGATGGTACTGCATCCATGTCATGGATTCATGGTCTCCCCATGATTACATTATAAGCCATATATGTATCAATAACTTGAAATTTCGTTTCCTTGACGACGCCTTCTGCATAGGTATTAAGCTCAATTTCTCCTTTTGTTGATAGTAGAGTTGTCGAATCTGGACAAGGAACGTTCTTTTGGAATTACACGGTCCCCCATTAACATCTCTTCCACAACCCTCAGTAAAATGATATTGGCCAAGCTACCTGGATCAATCAATACTCTTTTCACGTTAGTGTCATTTATAAGTAGAGATATTACCAGTGCGTCGTTATGTGGAAGCAATAATCCATCAGAATTTGTGTCGTCGAATGAGATGTTGTCAGCCTCCCAAGTCTCACGAGTCCGTTTCCCGTGGTTCACTATGAACTTGGTAATCTTTCTTGCTAAAGTATAAGTTACGTCATTTACCTCCTCTCCTCCATTTATCGCATTTACAGCTCTCTTCGGAGATGGTGGTTTTGGGGGTTCCTGCCTATTCTTCATATATGCATGTTTACCTTTTTCACTAAACAGTTCTGTTAGATAACCTTGTTTAATAAGTGTTCTACCTCACCTTGCAATAACCTGCAGTCTGATGTTTTGTGCCCATGATCATTGTGGAATTCACACCAGAAGTCTGGGTTCCTTTTGTTTGGATTTGATCTCATTTCCTTGGGACATCGAACTTTATCACCCATATTTCTTAATACTGTAATTAATTCGGAAGTACTTACTTTGAAGTTGTAGTCTCCAATTCTTGCATTACCTCTATTTCCCTCATCTCGATCCTTTCTAGATCTTGATGATGATGAGCTCGAATCTCTATTTCACGGTCTGTGATCAGACCATGGGTTTTCAAATTTGGAACGAGCCTCTCGTCTCGAAGGTCCCATGTATGGATCGTACCTGTTTTTACCAGTTCTCCTTTCGATTCGAAACGTCTAGAACTCATCATGTCTTCTTCTTTTGATTGGGCAATAGTATATTCTTCAATTCGCAATTTGGTATTGTACATGTTATAAACATCGTTCCATGTCGTAGCTGGGAACTCTCTCAAGCTTCCTTTGAGTCTCCTCGTGGCTTCAGAGCTTTTATCATTCAAATTACTTGCAAAAGCCATAGTTGCCCAATTATCAGGTACTCTTGGTAGAAGCATCCTTTCATGTTGAAACTTGTCTACGAATTCATGAATCAACTCCGTATCTCCTTGTTTTATTTTGAATATGTATTCCATTCTCTTTTCCACTTTTTGTGCACCGGAATGTGCTTAAACAAATCTGCAAGCTCAACAAAAGAATCAATAGAATTTTCGGGCAAGAGAGAATACATGTTAATGCTCCTTTGGTGAGTGTCTCTCCAAACTGTTTGACCAACACATATTCAATTTCTTGCTTAGTCAGGTCGTTGATTTTTACTCATGTGATGAAAGTAGTAACATAATCACGTGGATCAGTTGTCCCATCCTACTTTAGTATGTCAGGCATTTTGAATTTCTAGGAAATCGGCAAAGGTGCTGCACTTGGCTTCCAGGGTTGTTGAGAGTATTTATCAATATCAATACCCTTGATGACAGGTGGTACTCCAGGAATTTGCTCGATACGATCGTTTTGTTCCTTCACCTGTTTCTGCAAGGTTAGTATTAAAGATTGTAAATCTGAATTATTAGGCATACCTGGTCTTCCTTCAAGTGATTTATTTAGAGTGCCTCTACTTTCTGAATTTGCTAGTCCAGATTGTGGATTTTCTACAGCCGCGGTATTGTTTGGAGGAGGCGTAGGTGACACAGTTGGTAGCCCCCTCATGAAATCTTGAAGAGCTTCACTCACATATTCACCAACCATCTGCTTCACAGGGTCTTGTTCTCCTGTTTGCTCGTTTCCAATTTGATCATTGTTGTGAGTTGTAGATCTTTCTGGGGAGTTGTCCCTTTAACCTTGTAGGGATCCCTGAGGCGATGGAATTGGGGTTCCAGTTGCTTGTTGGTTGTTGTCGTTGGTATTCGACATGATTCGATAAAGGTTATTCAAGGAAAAAAATAAAGATTATCAGATTCCCGGTAACGGAACCAATTTGCTTAACCAAAGAATTAGATTCTTAGTCAAAGCTATTTTAAGAAGTACACGGGCTTCTGATAACCAAAGGAATTAGCTAATAATAAGAATTAGACTTGTAAATAAGAAAGAAATAAGATCGCATAAAAGTAAATATATTTAAGTAGTGGTTCGAACGTATTTATACAAGTGAGATTTTACTCCCATTTATAGGGAATTTCTTAATACAACGTCTACTCCTCTTAATTATTGAGCAGTAATGACTAATAATATCATTAATGTAACATTACAATAGGTAATCGCAACTGTTTCGTGAAGATTATGTAACGTTTAGCTCATTGATTGAAGATCTTTGAATCTTTCCTTTATTCTACCCTGGTTCACTCTGACTGTGTCTCTTCAACTCCTCGATTAGACTGGAACTCTCGCATCTAATTGTCTCATGTGTATGCTATTCCGTTCCTCTTTGTCCTGTACGTCTTTCTAAACTTCTTACCAGTTTTCATGTTTCCATTGCTCTACGTAAATTGCCATGTCATCAAAAATATTACACGCGTGAAGTCTATTTTTTACCGATACAATATGACCGGATGGAATCGTTCCTCGGGTTGACGAATCATTGGCGCATGCCTTTGGTATTTGTTGCATTTTTGAACGAACTCATTTACTTCTCTATCCATGTCGATCCAGTATTATCCGGCTTTGATTACTTTGTGGACCAATGATTCGACACAGGAATGGTTTCTACAAGTGCCCTCGTGGACTTCTCTTAGGACATATTCGGTATCTCCTGGTCCTAGACATATCGCTAACGGACCATCGATCATTCTTCTGAACAACATTCCTTCAGACAAGGTGAATCGTGTTGCCTTCGTGCGTAGAGCTCTCGACTCCTTTGGATCTGGTGGGAACTTCCCGTTCTTTAAGTACTCCACGTATTTATTTCTCCAATCCCAGGTCAAACTTTATGGAGTTTATCTCGGCATGACCTTATTTGATCACCGATCTTGTGAGTTGTACGACAACCCCTGAATTGAGTTTGTCATCTTAGACCAAGGACTCCAAGTTTGCGAGGCCATCGACCTCAGTATTCTGATCTCGAGGTACATGTTGCAAGGTTCATTCCATGAATCAGTGTAGAGTCACATGTCATTTATCCAAGTATCTTTGCATTCGGTCTTCTCAGAATTCAAAGGTCATGTTAACTTGGTTTACCACAAGGAGGGAATCACAGTTGGCCTCGATGACCTACGCTCTCAAGATTTTAGCTAATTCGAGACCTGCAATCATGGCCTCATATTCGGCCTCATTGTTGGTCAATTTTGTAGTCCTGATAGATTGTCCAACTACGTTACCTGTGGGTGGTTTTAGTATGATGTCTAGACCGGGCCCTTTTGCGTTCGAAGCACCGTTCGTAAAGAGCGTCCAGACTCCCGAGGTTGTACCCGATTTTATTAAAAGTTCCCTTTCAACCTCGGGTACGAAGGCTGGCGTGAAGTCAGCTACGAAGTCTGCCAAGATTTGAGACTTGATGGTTGCGATATTCAACATCGTACCCGTTGATTTCTACGGCTCATTTGGCTAATCAACCCGAAATCTCAGGTTTGTGCAAAATATTTCGAAGTGGATAAGTTGTAACAACACATATTGGATGATATTGAAAATATGGTTTTAGTTTCCTAGAGGCGCTTATTAAAGAAAGCACTAATTTTTCTAAGTGTGGATATTTGGTCTCGGCCTCACCTAAGGCAGGGATCCCTGTCATGTCGAGATGGGACCAAGTAAATCAATCCATGTTAGCTTTAAGGAATTGAATAAGTTTTTTCCGAGTTGGGGGGTTCACCTCGTGCCCAGGTGTACCTTTCGTTCGGGCAGATGCTCGATCAGTATGACCTGTTCCAGCTCTTTAAGCGTTGACTTGTTGGCTCCGAAGTCATCGGGAATTATGAAGGATCGAGGGATCCAATAGTTGTTATCCTCGTCGATCCCTTACTTTTTCGATAAGGTCGAGGCTGGTGTCTGTGGTTTCTATTTGGCCTCTTGTTTTCCCTTCGAGTCTGATCCTTTTGTTGATGAGAGTGTCGATATTGGTATCACTTCGTCGATAGAAAACATCTCCTTGGTGGAGGGATGCTCCCCAAAAACCGTTTTGACTGCCTCTGGTGTCGGAAACTTCAGAACCTGGTGAAGGGTCGAGGGTACTGCCATCATGTTATGGATCCATGGTCTTTCGAGAAGGGAGATATACCTCATGTCGCCCTCGATCACATGGAACATCGTTTCTTGGATGGTCCCAGCTACGTTTACTAGAAATGTTATTTCGCCTCTGGTGGTCTCGCATGCTATGTTGAAGTTGTTAAGTACTCGGGTTGCAGACACAACTTGATCCTGTAGACCGAGGTGCTCTACGACCCTCGATCGGATAATGTTGGTTGAGCTACCTGGATCAATCAAAACATGTTTAACTTGAGTTTTATTCATAAGAACAACTATTACCAGTGCATCGTTGTGGGGCTGTAAGATCCCCTCAGCATCCTCGTCATTGAAGGACAAGGTCCCTTCTGGTACATAATCCCCAGTTTGTTTTTCCCTTTTGATCGACACCTTGGTGCTCTTAAACAGGGTCCCTTGAGGAATATCAACCCCTCCAACTATCATGTGGATTATGTGTTGCGACTCCTCTTGCTCATTCTGTCTGTTTGAATCTCCATTTTTGAAGTGGTTCTTAGCCCGATCGCTTAAGAATTCTCGAAGATGCCCCTCGTTAAACAAACAGGCTACCTCCTCCCACAACTGTCTGCAATCTTCTATTTTATGACCATGGGTGCCATGATACTAGCACATTTGATTAGGATTTATTTGGGATGGATCAGCCTGCAGAGGTCGAGGCCACCTGGTTTCTTTGATGCGCTCTATGGGTGATACGATAGTTGACGCATCAATGTTGAAGTTCTATTCCGATAGCCGCGGTGCTTCTTTGGGCTCGGCATTCCTGTCTAAACCACTCTTACTCATGAGCCCTCGAGAGCTCTGACCTCGATCATTTCTTCTATCACTTCGAACGAGGTTGCGTCCAGGCCCGTTGTTTCTCCGATCTCCACTGTATGATTGGTATCGATCTCTGTTTGACCGTGGTTCCTGGTCAATATCCCTTTTAACTCTATCGACGAGCCTGATAGGATAAACGGACCCGGAAGGAGTTCCTAACTGGTCGCCTTCGACCCTAATCTTTGACTGATACCAATTATGCACATCGGCGCAGGTGACAACTGGGTATTCGATCAAGTTTTGCTTTAACTATTGTGAGGCCACCGTGATTCGTGTGTTTAACCCTTGAGTGACAGCCTGAATGTCCCAATAATCGGCAACCAATGGTAGATCCATGTGTTCCATTTGGAACCGAGATACGAACTCTCTGAGCATCTCACTGTCTTTCTGCTTCACTTTGAAGAAGTCCGACTTCCTAGTCTCGACCTTTATGGCTCCAGCGTGCGCTTTAACGAAGGAATCAGTGAGCATGGAAAAATAATCAATGGATTAGGGTGTCAAATTGATGGGTTAAGGTTTCTCAGATTTACGTTTTGATGATCTAACAAACTTATTGTCTAGAACCAGATAAAGGACGTGATGCATACTTGGTATAGTTCTTCAGCAATGGACTTAAGCTAATATGAGTTGTGTGACTTTAGATGAACAAGAACCAACTCAGGGACATGATCCCTTGGAGTTTCCCTGAGAGAAGTACAAACTCAACTCTATAGCTGGAAAGTGATTGCCTGCAACTGTGTACGCTACAGTGTAGTAACAATGCAATAGTCACTTCCCATTGGGAAGGGCCTTGCACCAACCAAGTGTGTACATCATTCAAGTGATGTCATCCAAAGTATATCAACAAGGAGTATTGCAACAAAACATCACTTGAACATTTGGTGATATTCTCTCAAGCATTCAAGATCTCATCATCTAGCATTGAAGTCACAAGTGTATCAAGAACAAAAAGCAACACTACTACGGACCAGTTCCATTACAAATCTTTGTATGTCTGTAACGACCCGATCAGTCGTTCTGAGAGTTTTAGCCATATTTCCCCCCGTTTTTACTTCATTATATGTGGCTCAGCTCTATTATGTTGTGTTAGGTTGGTTGGCTCGGGTTCGAAGCGATTTTGGAGAGGAATGAGACACTTAGTCTCTTAATTGGTTATTTAGTTGGAAAAGTCAACTGGAAGTTGACTTGTGGGTAAATGATCTCGGAATCAGGTTTTATGGTTCAGATAACTTCGTTAGATGATTTTGGACTTAGGAGTGGGTTCAGAATATTATTCGAAGGTCCGTGGTAGAATTAGGCTTGAATTGGTGAAATTGAATATTTTGTGATTTTTGGTCGGCAGTAGGAAAATTTGATATCGGAGTCGGAATGGAATTCAGAGAGCTGGAGTAGGTTCGTAGTGTCATTTGAGACGTGTGTACAAAATTAGAGGTCATTCGGACGAGGGTTGATAGGTTTCGGCGTCGGTTGTGAAAGTGTGAGGTTTTAAGTCCATTAAGCTTGAGATGGTGTGTGATTCATGTTTTTGTTATTGTTTGATGTGATTCGAGAGCTCGATTGAGTTGGTATGATATTTTAGGACTTGATGGCATATTTGGTTGAGGTTTCAGAGGCCTCGGATGTGTTCCGGGTGAGTTTTGAGCGAGTCCGGGCATTACCGGAACTCAGGCATGGTTCTGGTGCATAATGTTCGCGGACGGCGGCGAAATTTCACTGAGGGCGGAGGAAGAAACGCGGACAGCAGAAATCTGGCCGCTGAGGCGCTCCAGGGCAGATCTGCAGATTCACTAGTCTGACTTCGGGAGCCTATATCTTTTGATATATAAGGAATTTTGATATGATTCAAAAACTAAAGTTGTAGCCCTTCGTGTCTAGTTTCCATAAAGCTAGAGAAATCATCATTTGGACATGAATTAGGAAATTTATGGCCAAAATACCGAAGCCTGTCACTGCAGCCTCCAGAAGCGCGGACAACACTACTTTTTCGCGACCCCGGGGGTTGGTTTCGCGGCAGCGCCTGGATTTTCGCGGTCAGCATAATGGAGATCAGAGAATGCACTATATAAACGGGGTTTAGGGCATTATTTCACATTTTGGACCTAGGAAGCTCGGTTTGTGGCAATGTTTCGAGGGTTTTTCAAGAAATTCATCGGGGTAAGTGATTCTAACTCGGATTTGGTTAATGTTCATGAATATATCAATGATTTTATCATTTGATTATTACTTTAAGGTAGAAATTTGGGGGAAATTGTAGGAACTTCATAAAATGAATTTTTGGGATTTGAACATCGAATTGGAGTCGGAATTAAGTGAAACTAGTATGGTTGGACTCGTGAGTGAATGGGTTTCCTAATTTTTTGAATTTCGTCGGATTTAGAGACGTGATCCCGGGGGCCGGGTTTGGCCAATTTTGTAGATTTTGATCTAAAATGATAGATTTCATATGGGATTTATTCCCTTAGCGTGTATTGACGTATATATATGGATTTTGGATAGATTCGGAGCATTTGGAGGTCGAATCAAGGGGAAAGAGCATCGCTGACTAGAGTTGTATCCGGTTTGAGGTAAGTAATGATTGTAAATCTTGTCCTGAGGGTATGAAACCCCGGATTTCACTTCGTTTCACTATTTTGGAGTGGCGCACATGCTAGATGACGAGTGTGTGGCGTGCACCGTTGGGGATTGTAACTTAGTCTGTCCCGTAGCGACCATTAAGTTGCGTTTGACTAGAAAACTATATGATATTTTGTGTTTTAGAAAGTAGTACTATGTTTTGGGCTGAATGCCATATTTGGGCCTCGTGCTAAGTTGTTTGGACCCTTAGGGGATTTTTACTATTGATTCCTCACTGCTACGTTTTAAGATTTAAACTCAGTCATTCCATGTTTTACTGATTTCATAACTCAGTATTATTTACTCTGTTCGGTTGCAATAATGATATTTTGGGGTTGAGCACCCTATTTTACTGATAGCCCGAGTGGCTTGAGAGATTTCTGACTTAGTGAGGCCGAGGGATTGTATTGTGAGGGTATCATGGGATCGGGTTGCGCTCCACAGCATGTTGTACTGTTTTATGATATATGAGAGGCCGCGTGCCTGATTGATTATGTCACGAGATGTCTTGTTATAGCACATGGGCTGTAGGAGCCCTTCCGGAGTCTATACACCCCTAGTGAGTGCAGGTACTTACTGAGTGCGAATGCCGAGTGCTGAGTGCCGAGTGATTGGGAAGCATGAGTGAATGTGAGGTTTCCCGAGGGGCTGATTATGAGTGATTGTGAGGTATGCCCGAGGGGATGATTCTGAGTGATGTTATGCATTATGCCCGAGGGGCGGTTTATGATACATGTTTTTGCTCGAGAGGCTATTTATGACTTTTATCACTTCTACTCTAAACTTTTGGAATTTCTGTTGAAACTGTTGGAAAAATATTTTTAAATGATTTTTACTTAAATCGGCTTTTAAGTGTGATGATTTGACATATATATACTGTTGGAAAGAAAAGTCGTACTCACTATGAATTTATGACATGTACTTATGTGTTTCTTACTTCTTAGACCTTATTTACATTAATTACTTACTGAGTTGGCGTACTCACATTACTACCTGCACCTTGTGTGCAGATTCAGATGCCAGAGCGTCTGAGTGAGAGTTGGTCTTCCATGTCTTAGAGTGTTTTGGAGATTTGCGAGGTAGCTGCATGGCGTTCGCAGCCTTGCCTTTCTCCTTCCCACTTTTTATAGCATTTATATTTTCCCAGACTTGTATATTTAGTTTGGTTACTCATGACTAGTGACTCCGGGATTTTTGGGTTGTACTTAATGTTTAGTATATCGTGTTTGCTTTTGAAATGCTAAACGGAATTTTACGAAACATCGTATTGTTAATGATTTGAACGAAAAGTTTCTTTATGTTATAAGTGTTGAATTGGCTATCCTAGTATCGCGATAGGCGCCATCACAACCATGGTAGTTTTGGGGTCGTGACAAGTTGGTATCAGAGCCTAGGTTACATAGGACTCACCGGTCATAAGAAGGTTTAGTAGAGTCTTATGGATCGGTACAGAGATGTCTGTACTTATCTTCGAGAGGCTGCAGAACCTTTAGGAAATCCCATATTCTTGAATTCTTGTCGTGCGAATCCATTTATTCAGCCAAAAGCGTAACTCTTTGAACTTCTTTCATGTATTCGAATGCGCACATGAGCGCTCGGTATCAGTTGTGCATCGACGACTTGTGATTTCCATGGGTGAGGTGCAAGATGTGATTTTAGCATGTTGATAATGGGCCAGTCTGGAGGACTTGAGGTCAGGTTTTGTCTGTGGCTTGAGTGCTGAGATTTCGATTGTGTGAGCACATACATTTGGGACTTATATGTTCATTTGTGTCCTTATTGGTGGGATTTTTGTGACTGGATGACTATGTGGTGAGTGTGATTCGATGGTGAGATGTGTTCATATTGTTTGATTGTGACAAAAAGGATTGGCTGGAGATTTAGCAAGAACTATTGAGTGTTTGACTTCTGTCTTGAGTTGGCATATGGCCTCGAGTTATGAGTGTATGAAAGGACCTCTCATGTAGTTTAGTTGTGGAGGGAAGTGGATCTTCCTATTGTGTTATGAGTTTTTGGCGATGTCTTTTAGGCTGATCAATGCCCCAGCAGCGTTCATGCATTTGATGAACAACGTATTTCAGCCATATTTGGATTCCTTTGTTATTGAGTTCATTGATGACATCCTGATGTACTCTCGTAGCCGGAAGGAGCATGCTCAGCATTTGAGAGTTGTATTGTAGAGATTGAGGTAGGAGAAGCCTTATGCAAAGTCCTCCAAGTGTGAATTTTGGCTCAGTTCAGTAGCATTCTTGGGGCACGTGGTGTCCAGTGAGGGTATCTAGGTGCTCAGACAAGCGTGGAGAGAGCTTCCAGAAGCTCAAGATTGCTTTGACCACATCTCCAGTGTTAGTTCTGCCATCAGCTTCAGGTTCTTATACCGCGTATTGTGGTGCCTCGAGGGTAGGCGTTGGTTGTGTTTAGATGCAGGACGGTAAAGAGATTGCGTAATAGTTAAGATTTTAGGAAGGGTATAGAGAGTTATCAGATTGAGGCTAGGCATGCGAGGTTATCTCTTCGGGGTGTCCTGAGGTGTGTGATCATTATGTTGTTTTGTAGTAATTTCTCTTTTACCAGTAAATGATATATGTTGCACTTTGAGTTTAGACCGCTTATGAAAGTTGGCATGACTATTACAATGGTGAATGCGAGATTTGCAGATGATTCAAGATATTAGATGATTTGTGTTATATGAGCTTATTTAGGATTTAGTTGAATCTCACTGCGGTATTGTGGCAGTGATAGCGTATGGGCATTGTGAGTTATTGTTTGTCTTGATCTTTGGCTTTGAGCCAAGTGGGGGAGTCTGCTAATGATAAGTTGGTTGTACAATTATGCGTTGCATTGATTTCAGTTCGAGGTATGTTGGTGAATCAGTTATGACCTACAGAGATGGGGTTTGAGAATGACTCGAGTAATGGAAATCTTTGAATACAGGTTGTAATATACTTTACGGGTAAATGGGTTTTATTGAATGATTGAGTTGTATTTGTAAAGGGTGTAGTGTGTGCGGAGTAGGAATTTACTTGGTTACTTAGAAGTGTAGATTGCTTCATTGGGTGTTGGTGTTCTAACAGGGGCACAGGTCGTTCGGTCCGCTCGGTCTTTTTAACTGGGATTTGAGTAGAGTAAACGACTCTCGAGAATGGATCTGATGGACTCAAGGTTTATGTGTGACAATTGGGAATCTTCAGGATGTGTATTCAGCTAGAAATTGAGATTCACGTTGGAGACTCCCCTACAACGTTGGTTGGCTTTGGTTGTATTTAGCTAAATCTAAGTTGGATGGATTCTACATTTCGGTATCAAGGAAGGGAAGGAATAGCATAAATTCATAGAAAGTTTCCTTAAAGTACATGTTTGACTTGTGGTACTTTTGGGGTGCTTAAGAAAACATTCAACGGCTTATGAGCCTTAGGGCTATGTGGTTTGTGCTAGAATCTCGCGTGGCGATTGTGGTTGACGATTTTGGTATTATGGAAAGGAGAAGGATTAATTTGAAGGTAATTCAGAAGTGACTCGAAGAAATAGGACAGCTTGATAATAGGTTGGATCGGCATGGTAATAAGTGAGATCGGTTCTTTGGGTGCTTAAGATGTGGTAAGGTTCTACGTGCGATTCGTGGCAATGCCCTTGGGTTTTGGAGACCTTCGTAGCTTGGTCGAGATTAAGAGATTCAGTCTTGACAGGTTGGTTAAGTGCAAATAGATTTCGGGAAGTTCTTGATGCTTTCCACCATGGTTTGATATGTATATTTCCTACTGGTGTGTGGATCATGTTGCGTATTGTGATTTCTCCGGGATAAAAAAATCGAATGGAAAGTTATTAGCTAATCGAGCATGTAGTTGCTTGTGACTCGGAGTTAGTTTTGATATTTTTTTATTCTTTTCATATGATGGCATAATGGGTACGGTGTGTTGTGTAGTATCGAGAAATGTAGGTGCAAAGTCACAATTCGGTTTCGAAAGGAAGGTCATGAAATTCGTAGGCAGCATGGACAACTTTTGATGACTAAGTAATGATGTTACTATCTGGTGTGGCCCGACGAGAGTATTCATTTCGGGAAGGGCGATTGTGTTCGATTTATGGAGATTTCATTGTTCTGCGGCACTCTCCTAGTTGGTCGACTGCAAATATTTGAATTTTTCTATGTGGCATGGAAGAATTATAGAAGTATTCCTCGTGGAATGATCGTGTATGAGAGATGTGGTAGATATTTTGGTGGTGGAGTCGGGATCAGATATGGTGGTATATGTGTTCTATGAATTTGGAGACTGGGAGTTCTTAGGAGCAGATTATTTCATAGTTGCGGACTGTGAGGTTATGGCCGAAGCTAGATAAGTGATGGGGTTTGTTGTGACTTAGTTATTGTAGGCTTTCGAGGGATTATTGACCTAGTTGTGGTGGCAGGGTCGATTTAGGGGCCCATTAGTAGGCCCAGATGGGGATGGTATTCTACACCAAGTCGGACGGAGGTACTCTATAATGCTATTGTCGAGGGACGTGTTATTAGGTTGCTGCTAAGCTTGTTCGTGTTCTGAAATGATTTATAAGTTTCCCTTCTATGCTGCGAGGAGTTGTGATTCGTTGGTTTTGGGCACACATGGTGCGGCTCTATTGTAATCTTATAGCGGAATTTGAGGGAGGTGAGTAATAGGGTCTTGCGTGATTTAGGACGTATCAGTTATGTTCTTTTGGGTTTGAGTGGCATTGTCTCGCCTGATTCTCTATGGGTACGGTAATGAGCTTTGAGCATTGTGACTTGAGGAACTTCATGAGGAGCAGTGTGTCGAATCAAGGGGCAAGAGCATTGCGGACTAGAGTTGTGTCTGGTTTGAGGTAATTAATGATTGTAAATCTTGTCCTGTGGATATGAACCCCGGATTTCACTTCGTTTCACTATTTTGGAGTGGCGCACATGCTAGATAACGAGCGTGTGGCGTGCACCGTTGGGGATTGTGACTTGGTTCGTCCCGTAGTGACCATTAAGTTGCGTATTTGACTGGAAAACTATATGATATTTTATGCTTTAGAAAGTATTACTATGTTTTGGGCTGAATGCCATATTTGGGTCTCGTGCCAAGCTGTTTGGACCCTTAGGGTCTTTTTATATTGATTCCTCCCTACTACGTTTTAAGATTTATACTCAGTCATGCCATGTTTTACTGATTTCATAACTCATTATTATTTACTATGTTCGGTTGCAATAATGATATTTTAGGACTGATCACCCTGTTTTACTGATAGCCTGAGTGGCTTGAGAGATTTCTGATTGAGTGAGGCCGAGGGCCTGTATTGTGAGGGTATCATGGGATCAGGCTGCATGTCACAACATGTTGTACTGTTTTATGATATTTGAGAGGTCGCGGTCCTGATTGATTATGCCACGAGATGGCTTGTTATAGCGCTTGGGCTGTAGGAGCCCCTCCAGAGTTTGTACACACCTAGTGAGCGCATGTTCCTACTGAGTGCCGAGTGACGAGTTATTGGGAGGCATGAGTGACTGTGAGGTTGCCCAAGGGGCTGATTATGAGTGATTCTGAGGTATGCTCGAGGGGTTGATTCTAAGTGATGTTATGCATTATGCTCGAGAGGCGGTTTATGATACATGTTTTTGCCTGAGAGGCTATTTATGACTTTTATCACTTTTACTCTAAACTTCTGGAATTTCTGTTGAAACTGTTGGAAAAATATTTTCAAATGATTTTTACTGAAATCGGCTTTTAAGCGTGATGATTTGACATATATATACTGTTGGAAAAACGAGTCGTACTCACTGTGAATTTATGACATGTACTTATGTGTTCTTACTACTCAGACCTTATTTACATTTCTTACTTACTGAGTTGGCGTACTCACATTACTCCCTACACCTTGTGTACAGATTCAGGTTCCAAAGCGTCTGAGTGAGAGTTGGTCTTCCCTGTCTTAGAATGTTTCGGAGATTTGTGAGGTAGCTGCATGGAGTCCGCAGCCTTGCCTTTCTCCTTCCCACTTTTTATAGCATTTATATTTTTCCAGACTTTGTATTTAGTTTGGTTGCTCATGACTAGTGACTCCGGAATTTTTGGGTTGTATTTAATGTTTAGTATATCGTGTTTACTTTTGAAATGCTAAACGGAATTTTACGAAACATCGGATTCGTAATGATTTGAATGAAAGGTTTCTTTATGTTATAAGTGTTGAATTGGATAGCCTAGTATCACGATAGGCTCCATCACGACCATGGTAGTTTTGGGGTCCTGACAATGTCCTAGTTGAGTTGTACCTTTGTATTTGCTCTTTATTGTAACTCCTATTATGCTTACTTAAAAGCTTTATTTAGGAACCTCAAGAACATAAATCTGTTGAGTTTGTGTTGTGACTAGAGTTAGTCATAGGTTGAAGTCTTTGTAATAAGTGTGTTGCAAAGTGGCTTGTAATAGGTGTATTACAAGTTAGTGAGGTTGAATTTTTTGTAATAGAGCTATTACAAAGTGGCTTGTAACGAGTGTATTTCAAGTTAGTGAAGTTGAAATCCTACCAGTGTAGGTCGTGGTTTTTTATCCCCTTGAGTAGGGATTTTTCCACGTAAAAATCTTGTGTCTCATTTACTTACTGTTTTATTAGTTAGTATTGCGGTAACTGTTATAGGACCAGGTTTCTATACAGTTTGATGGACTCATATATTCTATCACAAATTATGGTACCATATCATCGCTCCCTTTGATAAAGTCTCCTTGAATTTCTTCAGCAATACGGACTCGATCTCATCGTCCTCTAGATCGATCGTTTTAATTTCGCATGTGTAAGAAGGGACATGCTCGTTGGGGTCGGTAGTTCCATTATACTTGGGAAGTTCTGGCATGCGGAATTTCTTTAGTTTAGGATCTGCACTCGGGGGAAGGGCTTTTGCACGAACTTCTTTGAATCCAAACCCTTCAAAATCAGTGGTGCCCCCGGAATTTGATCAACTCTAGAGTTATATGTTTCTACTTTCTTGTCATTTGCTTCAATCTTCTTCTCCTCCGATTCAATTCGCTTTGTCAGCTCCTCGAGCATCTTCATAATAGCAGGGTCGGTCCCTGATTCATTTTCGTTTGATCTTCCCGGCACCGATTCAGCTCTATGAACAACTTCCTACGATGGCTTGGGCTCGACCCTGCTCGATGCATAGTTCTGAATTTGGAGTTCTGCTATTGTAGCTTGTTGAGCCTGCAACATTTCAAATATTATCCGAAGGCTGATTTCGTCTTCTTCGCCTCCCTGTGCATTCTGAACGGTTGATCAAACGTCTTTGCGGACGCTACTTTCGGGGTCGACGATCAGATTTGCACTAATGGCTATATGAGAACTGACGTCGATGGGTTTTGCAATCGGGACACTATCGAGGCCAATTGGGGGCACTTTGTTCCCTGGATCAGCTATGTTGTCGTTTTCGCCATGAAAACCAAGGCCATTGTCGAGGTATGTGGGTACTGTTTGAGAGTTCGACATGCTGATCTTGGAATCAAATATGCTTACATGAACAAGCGTAAAGCAGTGTGTGTTACAAAAATTAGCACCAGGTAATCACTATTATCCTTAGCCCCACAGTGAGCGCCAAACTGTTACCCTTAAAAAGGATAATAATTAAATTTATAAGTGGTTTTAAGGATATGTTATTTCACTTGGCACAAACTGAGAAAATGATTAAATTGATACTGAAAATTGACTGTAAACAAAAAAAGAGCAAACGAAATATGATATACGGCTTTGACCCTCGAGCAAGGTCGCCCTAGAATCAAATGAGTATGCTATTGGAAAGTATGAACTGAGCAACAGAGTATGAAAGCTTAAGAGAGAAAATATAATATATTGATTTGTTCTGCGTGAACATGATGATTACAAAATGATTAGAACCCCCTTTATATAGCAGAGGAGTTTTACTTATGGTACAATTCTACATACAGTAAAAGATCCCGTGATTGGCTGATTATCCGGCCTCGACTTGATACGTGCCGAGAATCGCGTCGAGATCCTTGCTCGATCTCGGATATTTTGGCTTACCGTTACTCGACCAGGTAAACCCTCTTTGATCTCACTCAATCTTTGTTCCGCTCGGTCTCGATCTTGATTGATCGTCATCCTTGACAGATCCTCGAATTAAGGTTCCAGCAACCTAACTTCATATTGAGGCTCGATACAATACGGGTCAAAATCGGGGTCTATCATGATCCAATCTCGATTAGTCACAAGAAGGACAAACCCGTTCTGATCGTATACACAATGATTTTCTATGTACTTCTTATGAATCTGCACTCGCTGGGAGCGATAAACCTATTAGATTTTATTACTTAAAGAGATTAAACATGAAAAAAATGATTAATATTTTTTAATCTTGTTCCTGAATTATAAAACAGTTCATTTATTTTTGAATAACTTCTTTCAAAAGGACTTCTGCATTATATAAATACTAGTCTTAGACTACGCGTGTTGCGCGTGTACCCTACAAGGCGTATATATTTTCTCAAAATATTATGTGTGACGTAAAATAAAGATTAAAGAAATATTTAAATCTCTGAATATGAAGGATGTTAATAGTAATATTTAACTAACTAAACAAAGAATTATTATTAGTTTTTATTCTATGTTTAGTCATTTATTTTAAATATAGTGTATCTTCGATGACATGGAATTGGAGGAACATAATGTAATTTACTTTTTGTTGTACGTTTAGTCAATTATTTTTCAAATAAAATAGTAATTCCTTAAAAAATTATTCGTAAAATTTCTTAAAAAATAAGAAAAGGTAAAAAATAAAACATTACTAGAGCTCATAACATAAACAATAAAAGAAAATATATATCTAATAAAGAATCGTATTATCTGGTTATTTTGTGTATGAACATCTAACATTTAAAGGTTTTATTTTACTGCCTAACAAAGAGAAATTTAAATTTAAGGAAGCTCCTAAATATTAGGTCAAGTATATTAATGAGAATTAATTTTAAAATCCTCAATAGTAGGAAGGTTATCTAAATTACAATTTTATCTAATATAAACTTTATTTTCAAAGGGTAAAAAAGACGGACGATATTTTGCTAAGGCTCTTCGTGCTTTTAATATAGTATAGATTTTGGTGGAAGATATAATTTTTTAGAACCGAGGTTTATTAATTTTTAAATAAGTACATATCTCAACAATTTTTTTTTGGACTCGAATTGCTACTTTATTATTTTATTTTATACTTATATTCTTATCTATCTATATTATTATAAAATCACGAATATTTTATGTTAAATGTTAAGTGACTAAAATATCCTTAAAATACTTTTATATTCTTAACTATTTATATTAATTTTTAAAAAACTAATAATGGAAGGACATAACTGGAAACACGTTAGGATGAATAGTTACAAGTAGAATATGGGCTCAATAATGGAAGAAGTATAATTATGAATGGAATAAGAAAAAATAAAGGGATTTTTTCGTTCCTATACCATATAGGAAACTATATTACCAAATATGTTCATGGTTTGAAAATTACCCGCCATGTTAACAGTTTTTCTACAAAAAAGATACAATGCATTAAATACAGAGTATTAGTAGCTATAATCTTCTTATTTATGCGCTAAAATTAGGGAAGTAAATATTTTTTCAGATATTTCATTAAATAAGGAATCATTGTAGCATTAGAATTCCTTATTTAGGCGCGCTAATATTGGGAAATTAAAGATTCTTTCAGAAATTTTCAAACGCAAATCACGTTGTATTAATTTTCGTCTCTTTCTATTCAATGTACCCAATTTGTAGATATTTTGTAGATAAATTGTAGATTATTTGTATT